>JAULBM010319776.1:0-13611 GCA_032357055.1 Geukensia granosissima | reverse complement strand
TTTTTGTACATGCATAAATACTACAATTTAGTTTCTATGACGGTTCTTCGATGGGGATGCCCACGAGATAATGCTAAATATCACTAAAAATGTTTAGTCCATTTCTGTTTTTTACATTTCGAACATTTAAAATCGCAAAATGTTGACAAAATATCATAAATTGGTCATATTACTTATCGAATGTTTTGTTTTTTGTCAAGTAACAAACAATTTGAAAATTGGCCCTCTTAGTGAACAATTTTGTCCGGGAAATTGGCCAAAACTCTTTCGACCAGAAAAATTCATGGATATCATTTTTATAGGTTTTAGAAAATATTGTTCTTTTTTTAACTCTAGGTTTAAAACGATTTACAGGGTTTACAGGATTAAACGTTTTCATCAAACTTACTTAAAACTTGCTTCTGTTTCCAGCTCAAGTTTGATCGTTTAAATTCCTTATCCGACATATCTGGACGACTCTTCCAACTCTCAACCAATATCAGATTGAGTTGTCAAATTTGCTGGATAAGGTGTTTACGCAGTGCACAGCAAAAGTTTGAAGGGACATGAGCAAGTTAGATGATGTAAAGCGCATCTTTACACATAGAAATTAACAGTAATTTTGGATAAAGAACAAAACTTAACGATGAGAATGATGACTTTGATTTTCCCATTGTAAATTATGTTCATGTGTAGCAACAATCCAGCTGCATCGATCTGCATACAGATCGTATATTTCTCAGTTGATACGCTACTCCAGGGCTTGTACTTCCTATCAGGATTTTATTGATACAAGGTTGCTGCTGACAAGATAGCTACTGAAGCAAGGATTTCTTGTTGAAAGTCAATCCTCCAAAATTGTTTTCGGTCGCCATATTGATTTGGTTGACAAATACGAAACATCATTTTCACAAGTGACAAAAAAGCCTTCCCTCGCTAGAGTAGTATGCTTTTATTGAATTTTGGGTACTGGAATGTATGTTGGTAATACAGTCATCGTTGTTGGTAAAATTCCCTTATTTGTTATCTTTTATCTTTTTTTATATTACGTTCATTCTGGTACATGAATGTCTTAGGAAATTTATAAAGTTTGATGGTTTTTATGTTTGTCCCCTATCTGGTCTAATGAAGAAATAAAGTATATAACACAATTACCGAACAAAACAATCTTCTAAGACGAACAGCAAAGCTCTTCTCAGACAACACGCAAGTATCTTCTCAGACGTCAAGCAAAAATCTTTTCAGACGACAAGCAAGGATCTTCTCATACGACAATCAAGATTCTTCTCAGATCACCAGCAAGGATCTTCTCAGACGACAAGCAAGGATTTTGTCAGACGACAAGCAAGATTCTTCTCAGATCACCGACAAGGATCTTCTCAGTCATCAAGCAAGAATCTTTTCAGACGACAAGCAAGGATCTTCTCAAACGACAAGCAATGATTTCTAATACGACAACCAAGGATCTTTTCAGACGACAAGCAAGAATCTGCTCAAAACGACAAGCAGTTATCTTCTAAGACGACAAGCGATGATCTTTTCAGACGACAAGCAATGATCTTCTCAGATGACAAGAAATGATTTTCTCTAACGACAAGCAAGGATTTTCTCAAACGACAAGCAATGATCGTCTCAAACGACAAGCAAGGATCTTCTATAACGACAGGCAAGGATATTCTCAGACGACAAGAAAGGATCTTCTTAGACGACAAGCAAGGAGCTGTTTAAATGCTATCTTTTTTGTCGGTCAACAAGGACAAAAAACAATTCGTTTGCCTATAGCAGATGCCTTTAAGTGGTTTCTAGAAAATGCGGTTCTAGACCTCATTTCCTGTTTGGACTTAACAGAATTGGCCTTTAAATGGAACAGGGCTAAAGAAATAGGTCGTTCTTTGGTCCTTTCAAATTGCAAGACCAAACACAACTTGAAACTCAAAATCATTGTTAAATTTATTGTCGGAAAACAGTTTCATTCTTGATAATGATTCAAAATTCAAGGCAAAATCAAACAATTAAGCAAATAGATACCTAAATTAGGTTTGTCTGTAACATCAAAACACCAAACCTGAACCAAAACACAGCGAACAACAACAAGAGACTCTCGATTCATATAAACAAGTCCATTCTGACAAAATGATGGAAACAGTATAGAAAATTGTATCTCAAAATCTGCCGGAATTTATGGCTTATTGTGATTCTTTTCCTTTCAAGATGAAGATTTAAGTAAAGATATCTCAGATATAATGAATATCAGCAAAAAATCAACATAGAAAATAATGTAGCAGTATTGCCAGAACCTGCGACTCAATTCTGAATTCAGTAGGCCCATAAAAATTGTCTCACGGTAAATGTCGGTAAACTGGCTCCTGCGCTAAGCACATTTGCCAAATAAGTTTGTAGAAAGGTCAAATTTCAATGTTGGCAAGACAGCAAAAACAAGGAAAGTCACGGTGCTGAAATCATAAACCATTATATAGTTGTCTTAAAACAAAGATCCACTGCTTGTTTTCGAGCAGGACAATGCCGGTATTACTGGAATCTTTTCATGTTAATATGTTTTTTATATGTACATACGTTAGTATAAAATTTATTTTTTTCTAATTTGAACTTTCGGCTGAAGATCTGGTATTGGATAGATTCCTTAGTTAAAAGTACATTTTACTGTTTGCCACGATATCCATATTAAACATGTTAATTTTTTTAATTGTTTGAGGATTCAGAATTCTGCTGTTGATTTGTATGTTATCATTTTGTTCTTTGCAGGCTGAGTCACGAAAATCAGTTAAGAAGCACTTCCATACATTCAATTCATTACAAACATCACTAGCATCCAAACTCTTACATTATGAATTACAGGAGTCTTATATTTACCTAGCTGAACCAGCAATTTTGTCTTTATAAACAAAGAAAAATGGAAGGAGCAATTGGGGTTGATTGACTTTTTCAATTTCCCTTTGGTTGATTGTCCTCATCGAGAAGTTCTGGTTGATTGACTCATCGAGATGTTGTGGTTGGTTGTCTTCATCGAGAAGTTCTGGTTGATTGACTTCATCGATTATTTGGGTTTGATTGGCATGTGTCTTTCTTGCATATATCCGATATTTTTCTTTTAAATATTCTTCGATTTCTTAATGTACTAGTACTTGAACTTGAGAAACAGATCAGGCTTAAGCAGGCATACGTTTATGAATTTATATTTGATCTTTCCGGTTGAATCCTGAAAAGTTGCCAACACAACCTAGATCTGCATTTATCAAAATTCAACCTCTTGTTTAGAGAAATTAAGACAAAAATACATTTTTGAAAGTCAGAATTATAGGATCACAGTTACAACCAGCAGCAAAGAGAGAAAAGAAGAGTGTGGTGATTGGCGACTTTGTGGTCCATTTGGAAGAGTATAAGGAACTCTAGTCACTAGAAAATGTAGATACATACCAGGTCTGACGTGTTTCACTTAGCTCTCTCTTTCGAGTCTAGTATTCCTTGAAGCCAACCTAGATATACACAATATTCAGGTATAATAAGCCATGTATATCCTACATGTAAGCCCCCATAAGAAAATACTACACAACATTCAATTCTAAAGTTAGAAAAAATTATGAATGTTAGCAAAAAATTTGAATGTTGAATCATGAGACATTTGAAACATTTAAACTGTTAAAAGTCGAAACAAACTAAAAACGATTTCATTGTTAAAACGATTTGAATCTTAAAGTTGAAACACTCCAACATTCGATTTCAGTTTTAGAAAGAAAATGAATGTTAAATGTTTCAACTGTATAAACTTGAAAGTTGAGTGTTGAAACATTTAAACATTGACTTCATGGTTGGAAATATATTTATTTATTGAATGATATAACTGACATTAAAACATCAAGAATCATTAAGTATCCTTTTAGCGTTTTAAGAGGCTATACGTTTAGAACTACATAGATGCATATAAAGTGTATATTTCTATTTTGATACGCTACTTCAGTACATGTTTATTCTATAAGAATATTATTGATAGAGGTTTGCTTTTGACAAGAAAGCTACTGAACCAAGGGTTTTTCAAGGAAGGATTCAGGTCATCACCCCGGACATTTTTCAATTTTGTTGACTTATACGAAATGTCCAATTCACAAAACTAAGCCGTTCCTATACCGATTGCGACTATACATCGGCTAACAGAGGGTGCCACTATTGGAGCAAGTGACCAACAAAAAATATTAAAATGAAGAGCACATGCGGAAGTTTTTGTAATCAGTATATATATATATATATAACTCCGACTGCCATATGAGAAAAACTATTAAATATGTCGTAAAATTAAACATATTCATAAAATTAAAAACAAGTGCGAATAAAATAATCTTTTATCAGAAAGTTTCGTACTATGGTTTTGTTTACTTTATATTTCCTCATCGACATCCTTTTTATTCACAATTGCACGCTAGTTGCCTAGACATTTACCCCATATCTTTTTTTATTTCAAATTTATTAACATATAAAAATTATTAACTAAATTCCACCTGGGTTGTAGTATGACCAAAATAATCTATAAAAAGATGAGTGATAATTGTTTACAAAATACACCAGAACATGTGCAGCACACCAATTGTAGTATGACCAAAATATTCTATAAAAAGATGAGTGTCAATAGTTTTTCAAAATGCATTAGAACATGTGCGGCATGCAGATTCAATCCAAGACCACTGTGCATACCCTCCGCATTAAATATAAGAGTAGGTAAAAAGAAAACTGACAGACCACTGGTTATTAAAAAAGCTTATCGACCTGATTTACTGGTCATCAGTTGTAATTACTCCAATGAATATTCATAACATAATGATCACATATCATTCAAATTTGTTTGTAACGTTGATTTTGATTGGATGTCGTCACAATGTTCATGGTATCAAATCTGCCTTTAAAGCCGTAGGAGACATTGAACAAGCACAGACGTTATTTTTATTTTTAATGTACATAGTATACCAAATTAACAGTATTGTATTTTAAGATTTGTTGTGTTAGTTTTGTTTGTTGGTAGCAAAATTATCGGTTTACTGGCTCCGCTAACGCGTTATAACCTGTTACCGATTATTCGACAATAAAGTTGACATCCTCGCCTTTGACGTTAGCCTTGATTAGAGTTAAAGGTTTCTACGAAATCTTCCACTCGAGAAACAGAAGAGAGTGCTTCTTCTACCGGAGCATTATACCAATAAGCGGAAACGTATTGACTACTTTCCTCGAGGAGTGAGCAACATATTTTGACCGTTTCTACCAAATAATGTTAGATCCCCAAAATTCCTATATTCTAACTAATGCCATAATCTGAAACGTAAAACGCCGTATAGCTTATGATAACAAATTTATATATATTTGACCAATTTTCATCCGACGGATGAGACCCCATGGACGAGACTCCTCAGAATGACTGATTTCTACAAGACGTTGCTGCACGTGCCAATCAGTCTATTCACTTTAAAAGATTTTTTCAATCGTCTTTTAAAATACAAAATAACCAATGTTCAATAAATATGGAGAATTTGGGTTTGCTATATGTACATTTCATGGAGTACTTTCATCAATGGTATTAGAATCGAAACATAGGAAAGTCCAAGAAGCAAACATAGCAAAAAAGCACTCAAATCCAAACAAATCGAAATGGGAAGCCAAATCCGACGACAGGGACATTTACAATACTTTCGAGGCCTTTTCCATACACGTGTATTTCCAAAGCTTTAGAATTTTCAATAGTTTATTCAAATACTGTGCAAGTAGTTACAATGAGATGCCACCAACATCGCTATTTGTTATATACAACGCAACGAAGCATATCATGATCAGATTTGATTTAAATGACAGATTTGTCCCTCTTCCGGTTTTAAGTGATCTTTGTTGAAAAAAGATATATTAGAGATGTTTGCAATGTGACAAATTGTAATTATTTGTATGTATTTGACTGGCAATAATTTTGGATATGGTAAGTTATAATAGGTTGTTTACATTTACTTGATTTGTATAATCTGAAAAAAGAATGATGAATAAAGACATCTTCTCATATGTTAACAGACATCGAATGCTTTCTTAATAAAATGTTTATATGACTATTCGACGTTATTCATTGGCAGGGTTTTGGTAAACCTACGGGCACCCATTGTGCTTCTCTCGTTTCATATATGTTTCTCTATTGTCATAATCACAGTTTATCACATTACACAGTCGTCAAAACACAAATCACCAAAGTTGAATTAATATGGCGAATTTTGGAATGCTCCATGTACGTTTCAAGGCGTAATCTCTAATCAGTAGCATTAATACCAAAATGTAGGAAGTCCAAGAACCAAACATAGCAAAATAAGCATTAAAATCTCAACAAAATATGTTTTATTAGGATCACTTAAGATCATTATTAATAAATATATTAATTTATTACCATTACTTTTCAGAAAATCTGGCATTTCATAAATTAGCATGGCAAAGTTCAACCTATGACACTAATCATACTGCCAGAAAAGCTGTTGATGGTAAGAATACAGAGTTTTTACACTGGCTCTTGTGCAATAGCAACCTCAGATTCATCAAACACGTGGAGAATATACTTAGGCGCATCATTGCCAATACATGACATAACTATTTACTACAGATACGAAAGCTCAGCTGGATGGGGTATGTTACTGTAACTTTTTACAGAAATTTGCTGCATTTGCTAAAATTCTAAAGCACTGAAAATACGGAAAGGCCTTGACAAGTTATGCACTTAGTATTCCGCTAGGTGTTTAGCAGATAGTCAACCATGATAAACAACACAATATGCCCATATATACTTTAATGCGGCATGACGTGTAGCATAAATACAAAATATGTAGAGTTGTAATTGTAGATGTAGAGGCAGTTGAAGATGAAGATTAAGGTAAAAAGCTGCAAAAATAACAGAATACAAAATACTTACTCCAAAAAAGTTAAAAAGTAGACACATTTTAGAAGACAACAAAGTTGAATGTCACCTTGAATAAACAAAATTCAAGTTCATCACCTATTGGACGGACAAAACATCTCGAAAAATGATGAAAATTGACCTAAATTCCACAAGTTAAACTTAAGAAATGTTCAAATTTACCAAAAAAAAGCTTTCATGTACATAGTTTATAATAAACATAGGGTTAAATACCATGAAAAATTGCAAAGTGCAAAATCGCATTTGACCTTGAAAATAACTATGTCAAAACATCTTAAAAAATTACAAAATGCACTTTTTTGTGCAAAAATATTAATGCATATCATAAATATGAATCTTGATAATGAAAAATTAACTTACATAGTGTTCCTCTATATACGGATGGCTATTGTAAATGTAGTTATAAAATGAATGATGTTCACACTTCTGAAGTGGTGCACTTGAATGCCTACAGGAAATAGCTTAAGTGAAAGTACATGTATGACACCTGGGATAGCTTACTTAAAATGAAAGTGAAACTACAGGTAAGTTCTAAAGAGTGAAAGTAAAGGTCAAAATGTAGGTTGACAACAATGACAACAATAGAAATGTTAACACAAAAGTAAAATATGAAATTTACTTGAAAATTGCAATTTAATCAATTGAAAAATGACGTTTATGAACGGAACACTTAGTAGTGGTCCCTGCTGTCGGAATTGGATTCCAATTTTGATTTGTTTGGATTTGAGTGCTTCTATACGTCGATTTTGAGATCCTGACGTTCCTTGGATGATGCAACATGTTTTGTGACGTTCCCGGCAATTTCGGGTGCAATCATATTTTCGGCTTATTAACTTTCTAACACCCACAATTTTAATACGTCTTACATTCCTTCTAAATTTGTAATTTATGAGAATTCGACTTTTTCCTATGAAGATGAATATTTGTTGTGATGACATATTTTTGTTTGTACAAAATTTTAAAGAAATTCTTAAAGCTTAACTGACGAAGACGCACGTAAAATTCAGATCACTTTGGAACCAAAATTTCTTTTGTCATCATGATGTTAATCTAATTGCAGCTTTGCCTATCTTAAATGCAAGCTACAAAATGAAATAGGGTGTAATTATTACGATTGAAAACAACATAATATTAGTAAATATGCGTCCGTTAACATATGTAAAGCGCAGTTAGTACGAACCGGAAGACATAACTCACCTGAACGTCTTTACTATCACGTGACAAAGTAATAAGATAAGTATACTGTCCTGTATCTCGAAAACGACGTATTGCTATATTTGAATCTTTGACTTCCTATGTTATGTTGTATTGCTACTTATGAGCGGTTACTCCTTGAAATGTACATATAGCATACCTAAATTATTCATATTCATTTTAACATTGGTAATTTTGTATTTAGTTAAAGTTTACAAGATAATGAGAAAGTTCCTTTTGAATTATAAACTGTATTCAAATTTTATTTCGGGTTCAATCATTGGCCTAGTTAACCATAAACATTACAATTATATTGGTACTTGCTGCGCCTCCGTTAAGTCCGCAGTGTTTACGAGTAAGAGCAAAGATATGTCGACCTAGTATCAGAATAATGTGTTCGGTAAAGTTCATGTCTTTCTGCCGACTATTGCTTCCATGAGCAAGCACGTTAAATATCCAACATAGCAAGCCTGTCGGTCATAAAATCACGGTTCGTTAATCATGGCTCAAAAATATATATGTAATATTTCCCGCTGGACATTCTAACACTTAATTACCACATCAGTAGTATGATGGTAGGCGTGCTCGCCTCGATTGTGGAAGCTAATGGGTTCGATCCCAGGTCGGCTCAAACCAAAGACATTAAAATTGGTATAACCATGCAGCATTTAGGAGAAAGATCAAAGACTGGTCGTTGCAAAGTCATAATAATGTGTCTGGGAAAAGTGGCATGTCTTCATGCGGACTGCTGCATTCGTGAGCCTGACGCCACAAAACCGGCACCGCGTGTCGAACTTGATTGCTTACCCTTCCGGAGCACCTGAACTTACCCTGGTTTTTTAGGGTTTGTGTTACTCCAGCTTAAGTTTTCAGTGTAGTGTTGTGTGTTCTATGTTTGTCTTTCGTTTCGTTTTGTTGGCCATGGTCTTGTTTGTCTTCCGACTTACGATTTCTGTCTGCCCCTTTGGTATCTTCGAATTCCTTTGATCAAATCAGGATTCATTCATCATCATTGTTTATATGCTCTCGTCCTGAATATGCATGGGATATTTGCAGGTGAACGTCATGTAACATTCTTTTAATAAATCATTTCATAAAATTAAATCTTGTGATGATAAACCACATATTCAAATACTGCATTTATTTTTGTTTAGTTGATTCATCAGACAAAAAACAACGCTTCTACCTTTTATATAATGTTTAGTTACGAATGACTACGGGGTGGAAAGTAGAACATAGATAAAATGTTTGATTTCTAGCAATATAATCGATTAATTTTACTAAACCTTCTACAATTGTCCATTGATGTTATTGTGAATATAAACAACAAGATATAATCGGAAGATATTGCAATTGTCAAAACCAAATTAACTTCTTACTGGTCAATTTCAACTGAAATGCCCATTTATTGGTAAAGAGATAACAGTACTGTATTTAAAGCTTCGAGTACGTAAATCGAGGATTTTACTGTCGCTAATTGAGTTTAACTGCCGACGCATAGCGGAGCTATGTAAACGGATATTTGCGAAAGTAAAATTAAGATTAACGTCTGAAAAGGTTTAAAACCCTTGATTTATTTCAAAAACCGCTACAAATTAAATTGCGTGAAACGTTGTGGATGTTTTCCGCTTATAAACGTCATCGATACAACAAGACGTCACTTGAAAAGCACCACTGTTAAATATGAATAACGGACGTTTACAGGCTTTGTGTACGCTTCAAATTTAAATAAGTGTGGTCATACAAAAAAAAAATCTGTATCTTATTACATTTGACAAGTAATAAATCTATTGGTCCAACATGTCGACATTTTGGTGGCTTTTTTACGAGTTCATCTGATTCCAGGCAAATAGATTGTGAACTTACATCGAAAGCAAGACAATTAAATAAGGTGTAACAAAAATATTGCATTAGAATTCTGAGTATCTACTATGTCTCAGATAAGTGCACTACAGTTATGTTAATTCAAGTATTCAGCACTTCTATATGAATGGGTTTTGTTGAGAGTTCTATTTTGCACATGTTGTAGTCAATATCTAGAATATCTATATTGTATCTAGAATGATAAAAAAGTAACAACGTGTAAAGAACCATACATATATTGTATTTTTTAAAAAGAAAAAGATATTTTTTCTAAATTAGAAGGATAATATTATACTCATATCAGAAAGGGGATAATTTAGCAAAAGAAACACTCAAAGATCTCTAAGATTCAGGAGCCACCCCTCACTTTTGAATGTCGAGGGCAAAGCTATGTTCCCCCTTTTATTGTCAAGCAATTTTTGTCACTTCTTCATTTATTGGGTTACAAAAACAAAAATAATTTCAGGGCCGCCCATTAATTATCACATGTTTTTTCAATGACCGCCTTACAGACATGTTACATGGATTAGCGTTTAACATGCACTCGCATATAATATCAATTATATCCAATATAAAATAGTTAAAAATATAAGAATTGAAATTCCGATGAAAAAATCTTACATGAAGAGTAATAGTTAATTTATATTTTTGTTGGAATTATCAATTTTAATTATCTCAATTTTAGGGCCTTTTCACACTACAAAAGTTAATACGGATTAACTCAGATAAATGTGGATTAAGTCTAAATTCGCATTAAGTTAATCTGGATCAAGATAATCTAGATTAAATTTAAGTGTGAACGCAAAATGTGGATTATATCTGACGTCATAATTAGTAACTTTACTTATGGTCTTTTGATATCTACGTTTCAAATTTAATCCGAATTAATTTAATCCATAAACCCAACGCTAGTGTGAACGCAATAGGTTACCTGTAAACTGGCTTTAGGAGATCCGGATCAAGTTAATCCAGATTAACTCAAGCTTAGTGTTAACAATCCCTTAAAGTGCATTTCTTGTATTTTATTCTTCTTTATACTGACGATGAGAAAGAAAACAAAGCTCGATTTTGTAAATCTGATTAATTTTGAAGTTGATTTTTTATTCTTATGGGTTCTTGTGGACAAATGTCCACTCTTATCTAGAATTGCTTGATTTAGAGAGAAAATTACTTTGTAATACTGACCCCTCCATGGACCTCATAATTCCATATGTTGTTAAAATGTGATTTTAGTACAGTACATATAGACGGTTGGGGGAATAAACCGAAACACTCTTTGATCCCTGGATACGTTCATACTGTAGGCAGTGAATTAATTCAATACCCCGGATGGTGTGGATCCTGAACCCCCACCCCCAACAAAACACCTGGAATAATAGAAAAAAAAGCCTTTTTAATACTAAGTCTTTTGTAAAGTCAATTCAGGTTGAAAATAAGTAAATTTGCAATTTGTGGAATAATTTAATTCCCCATTTGTTCTCTGACATGCAAGAATAAAATATCTGGAGAAAAAAGTTTATGTCATCGGTTTGTTTCACTTGCAGTCAGAGACTAAAAGCATTCGACGCATTGAAATGCGGTATGATTATGTTATTTTTTCATTATATTTTGAATTATTACGTACAGTAATGAACTTTTCTGAGTTGGCTATACACTAAAATTTGAAGGAAAAATACTCTGAATTTTTTTTATTATATTTAGGAATTCAAAGATACCAAAGGGCAGACAGAAATCGTTAAGTCGAGGACAGACAAGACCATGGCCAACAAAACGAAATGAAAGACAAACATAGAACACACAACACTACACTGAAAACTAAAGCTGGAGTAACACGAACCCTACAAAAACCAGGGTGATAAGATAAGAGATATAAGCATTTTTTTCATTTTTCGCCAAATTCTTGGGCCAAAAATGGGCCTTAACGATCCTCGTCCTTTAATGGGAAATTATTTAAAAAAAACGGGGAAAATTTCTTTCTTTGTAAATTTTCAGTTTACATCTAATTCAGGGACCATTTACCACCGATAATCGAAACGTTTGCCTGTGATATTTGGTTAACGTGATTTTTTATCAAATCTAGGTCGGATTCTTTAACACCAGAACAGTTGATATTATCCAGGTGTAAACAAATAATTTCCCTCGTTTCTATAAAATGCATTATAAATAAAAATATATAAATATGGTTACATGACCTCCGGTTATTAATGGTTTACCAATAAAAATCCAAAGATCATGACTGATTTGTACAGGGGCTACGATTACACGATAGCCCTGATCTGAAGATCTTCCTCTTTTACCTCCGGGTAACCAGTACGAAATTATTCATTAAGACGATTTATATTTGAACGTTCATGACACAGTAAACTTAACAGTCCTGTTAGATTCTAATCTATGATGTTATGTTTTTAGAGTTTTTGTAGTGAACTTGGCTCGTTCGCAATACGTCATGACTCCCCGTGGTGTGGATGTATTAAAGTCAAAACCATACAACTTTTTAGGCACACATATGAAAAAGACTCGAGCGTTTGTCGATCTTTGGGCTAGTTGTCTCCTCATTCGCAATCTTCCCTAAAACCACGAAACCAATTAAACCGAAACACAGGTTATGACGCATCTATAGATAAACATAGATCTACCAGTTAGACCATATACAATACAAAAGCTAATATGGTCTCTTGCTTAAAAAATCAGAGTTTCAACCAAAATAGTGTTATCAAAGCAATTATTCAATACAAGCTGAAATTTGGATTGGTAAGTGAATCAAGGTCAAGTCAAGTCAAGTCAAGTAAAATTTATTTAAAGTCGGTAAAATATAACAACAAAACATAAGCTCTAAGGAGCTTTTAAATATACACATAAAACATACAGTTCAATCAGTTCATAAATAACAAATATATCTATAGCACCAATCACGAACATTCTAAAAACTGCTAAAAGCAAGTCTCAAGGCACTATTTTAAAAAGTATTGAGCACTATTAAAAATTTAGAATTATCTAAAAAAGTATTTGAAAAAGATAGTAATTATATAACTACTTCTTTTACCCTAACTGAAACAGGGAAAAGAAAATAAAATAATTTTCTTTTTAAAAAATAAGATAAAGAAATTGTTTCAAATGAACAAGGTCATTTGAATTGTTTCCAAACCCCATATAAATCGTTTATATTCGAGTTGTCTCTTGTAAATATAATTGCCATGTAACGCGTATGACTTAAGAGTTCACATTGTTTAAGTTAGTTCCTTATCCATGTTATTATTGATAAATTTACAGATTAAATGTTGTGGGGACTTTAAGGTAGCGTTAGACAACCAAAATGACAAGATAAGTCGAGAGGTACTGAGTCAGTAATACAATAAATAATTACATCAGGAAAAGATATTACAGAAATCTCCTTGGTTCTGATATTTGTGTTTATAAATTCGAAACCTGATTTCAAATAATTTGACTTCAATCACTGGGAAATATTAACGTATAAATAGGTTATTCAACCAAACAGTATTTGACAACACTGAGAACTAGGTTTCACATATACATTAAACTGATTATATGGATGTGAACTTGGTTTAATGCACCAGACACGGGCAGGTTAATTGGTTACCTTTAACTTGTACTGTGTATGACAAACACAGAAT
>JAULBM010319765.1:0-13612 GCA_032357055.1 Geukensia granosissima | reverse complement strand
CCTGTTCATGTCATTCTGTCCTTTTTTAAAAACCATGAAATAAACGTTTTGTATAAGGTTAATCGTCTCATAAAGGTACATCTTTATAAAAACAGTATCTGCATTTCTTCATTTATTTTTTGGATTCTGTATCCGTGAGGGTGTGATTTTCTTTTTACTTGCATATGTAACAATAAATACAAAAAGGCAATAAAACAAGATATACAAAACAATACCTCATTTCTAAATAAAGGGCTATGTCAATTTCACGGCTTTCAAAATTGTGTCCGATGACCCAGACTTCCGAGCAAGATGGCGGCCAGGCTAAAAATAGAACAAAGAGGGCGATGATATTTAAAAAAATTTTCCCTCTGAAAGTATTCAGCCAATCTTAGACAAACTTTGCTGAAATGGTCCTTGGGTGGTCCTTTTCTAAAATTTGTTCACTGGCCCCTACCTCCAAACAAAATGGCCGCCAGGGTATAAATAGAAAAAAGGGGGGGGTGAATTTAAAAAATCTTCTCCTATGAAACTACTGTAGAGATTTTAACCAAACTTTGCAGATATGTTAAGCAAGAAATAAAAAATGGCCACCATGAACATTGAAACCTATGGGAATTTCACATTTTCATCTTCTTTTCTGAAACAACTGTAGAGATTTTAATCAAACTTTGCAGAAATGTTAATCAGTTGATCCTTTACCAGATTTGTGCTTTTTGTGCTGATCGGAAATTCAAATGGCCACCATGACAAAACTTTGTTTAACATTGAACTCTATTGAAATTTCACATTTACATCTTCTTCTCTGAAACCATTAAACAGATTTTAACCAAAATAAGCAGGAATGTCAAGCAGATGGTCTTTTACCAAATTTTTGTTTTTCGTGCCATCATATTACAGGCTCCGTGGAGCCTCTGGTGTTTTAATATTATTTAAAAGAAAGAATATAGAATATATGACAAAAAGATGATCCACACCTTAAATACAAATACGCCATTTTTTTAAATTAACCTTAATCTTACATGCAAGGAGCCAAATATCGGCAGATCAGTCAGACTTTATGAATTTCTAGTTATATTTATTGACCGATGAAATATACATTTCATGGCATAAGGAATGCCAATACAAATTACACTGCTGTAAAGATGTAAATTTTACCTTTTACCAAACCTGTAGTCCTGTAGACTTGAAAGACAAAAAGGCTGTAAACTTTGGTTGAATACTTATTTTTTTAACTAGACAGATACTTGATATTCATTGCAATATAATTTATCCACAGTACTTAAACCAAGTTGTATCTATTACAGGAGCATTAAAACAATACTTAAGAGAATTACCAGAACCATTGTTAACATACAATTTATATCCAGAATTTATGAAAGTTTTATCATTGTAAGTACATGTACTTGTAATATAAGTGATTTCATCACTTAATTTTCATTTGTATTCCTTTTTCTTTAAAAAAAAACAACAAAAGTGAATCCTTTCTACAACAATGTGTAAACTAAACTGAACTGACTTTTATGAATTTTCATTTCATTTTAATATAACTGGTCATAAAATTGTGATGCATTTTATGTAAATAGAGTAGCAGACACAAGCCATGGGTTACCATAAGAACCAGATTGTTGTAAATTCATTACAATTCAAGACACTCCATCACAAATGAAACTGTTCAAAGAGTTTAAGCATAGTTCACTATTGTATTTACATATATGAAGTGGGGGTGAAAGATATTTACATATTCACGTATGTGTACCCTATATAATTATAGGGGAGCTGACACAATCCAGTGGTTTCTGGCTGAACCAGATTGTCTGCAATACATTACATATCAAGACACACACTTTGATACAAATACATATGTAAATTAGTGTGTGGAAATGTAAAAAAGTGATTTCATTTAGTTTGACTTTTCTGACAGAACTGGCCACTGTGATTTATTGGTAAGAGACCCTATCTCTCCAGGTACCCAATCTTGTCATACAGCAGTGTTCTCTTTAATAAAAATTTGTTTCAGCATGAAGAATGATAATTTTAAAAGAAAAGAATCTTGTTCACCAAACATTGTCTAGAATGGTGCAAATGGGTTCTTGGCATGATAGGGTCATCAGCCAGCACATGTACATCTATATCCTATAATGAATTTTTTATTTGTTTTTCAGACCACAAAACCAGAGGCTTCAAGCACTTTGGACTGTTGTACACGACATGCCCGAGCCTAATTATAATAATTTTAGGTAGGTGGTATACTGTTCACTTTGCTGTTTTCTTGTTTGATCTGATATTGCCCCAGGGACCATAAAACTTCATTTGACTTGATCAGATATTGCATCTCAGGCCAAAAGAAAATTAATTGGGAATTAATCTGATATTGCACCTTTGGGGCCAAAAATTTAGTATGGAATTGATTTGATAGTGCACCATGGGCCAGAAAATTTTAAGGGACTTGATCAGGTGTTGCATTCTGGGCCAAAAAAAAACAGTTGATCTTGGTCTGTTTCTGCACCTTTGGCCCGGAAATGTAATATGGCTTGCAATTGGTATTGCACTGGGGGCCAAAAAGGATAACTAGATTTGATCTGAAATTGCACTAGGGCCCAGAAAATTTGATAAGACTTGATGAGTGAAGTTGCAGAAGGGGCCAGAAAATTTAAATTATGCTTGATCTGATATTGAACAAGGTGCAGAAAAATTTGATTGTAAAGCCTCGATCTGATATTGCACTAGAAAATTTCAAACTACAGAAAAGTGCAGTCAATAATTATTGTTGGCCTTATTTGACTCTGAAATAGCATCTACATGCTGTTAATGGCTTGTTCAATTCGGCAATAAATCAGCAGGTTTTTTTATAGATCTCATCATAAAAGACTTACCAATACTTGCAACCCTTAAAAAGAGAAAATATTAAATGCATGTCATTATAATACCATAATTTGTATTCAGAATCATAAATTCCAAAATTGACAAAACTAAGGTTATTTGGTTAAATATAATTCTAATGCAATATTTTTGTAACACCTTATTTGATTGGCTTGTATTCTATGTAAAATTCACAATCTATTTGTTGTAACCAAGATTAAGTCACATAAAAAACCACCATATTGCCGCCATGTTGGAACAAAAGATTTATTGCTTGTCGAATACAATAAAATACACAAAAATAATTTATATGTCTAACAAAAAAACTTACTTGAGAACAATTTTTATCCAAATTTGAAGCTAACATGAAACCTATAAACGCCCTTTGTTTACATTTCAAAATGGAAGCATTCAAGTGAAGTCCTGTTGTTTCTATGACGTTTATGAAATGCTGGAAACATCCACAACATTTTGCTGAATTTCTATTTTCAATGTTTATTTAATATAAATCAAAGGTTTTGAATTACAATTGCATTAGAATGGAGATAATGGAGATAACTGTATTGTATTTTAAGCTTTTCGGAGGTAAATCTTGATATTACTGTCGCAGATATCCGTTTACCTAGCTCCGCTACGGGTCGCTGGGTAAACTCAATTTGCAACATTAAAATCCACGATTTACGTCCTCAAAGCTTCAAATACAATACAGTTGTCTCCTAAATTTATATTTTATTTCAGTTTGTCTTGAACTTATTTTCAGTAAAATATATATGAATTTTGTTCAATTCTGAAAGTGTGAATTTCATAAGAGACACTTGTTGTTATTGATTTGCATTGTACTTTTTAAGAAATCTTAGCATCAGATGTTTAATTTTAATGACTTATTTTATTTTGTAGATACTTAGTGAAATTTTTAGCCAAACTGTCAGAAAAATCAGATATAAATAAGATGACACCAAGTAATATAGCAATTGTAGTTGGACCTAATTTACTATGGCAAGAAGGAGATTCTGCGTAAGTCGACATATATACATTTTCTGACAAAATGTCATTTAAGTACCTTAAAATTTCATAGACACTTGTTTTTGCATACAGTTCACAGCTACTTTACAACAAAAGATTTAGACATGGAATGTTAATAAACTTACATTGTTTCCAAATATATGATATTTAATAATTTTTTCTTTGATTTCAAATGATTTTTTTTTTTTTTTTTATTTAAATCGATTATTTCTTTGAAACTATCTTGTTAACTCACACGTCCAAAAGGCCATTTGAAATATTTTCATCACTTGGCATCTGTCATCTGTCAGTCTTTTTAGATTTAACATTTTCATATTCTTCTCTGAAACCAGTTGGCAAAATGAAACAAAACACAAATATTGATAAGGGCCTATCAATACAAAACAATGGTTTCAATTTAATATAGAAGTATAAAATCAATGGCTGTTCAGTTTAATGACCCCTTTAAATAGGGTGGCACGGGGGGGTGGGGGGGGGGGGGGTGGGCATTCACAGACATAAAGGAAATAAAACATCATTTCATGAGGAAACAAGAAATTAGAAATAGGATTGCACGTTGCAATTTTATCAATGAATTGCGACATAAATAACTATGCCTCAGCACTACAAAATGTGAAATAAAAAACAGCAAACATGTTGCAACAAAAAACCCTGTACCACCATCTTTAAAAGATTTTTTGGAATTTCAAGATGTTTCTTTAGCATCAGATATGCCATAGGCATTTTAAGATTGTTTGCAGGTATGACTGAAGTGATTTGCTTAAAATGTAAATAATTTTTTTTGTTTTCAAGCATTAGATTTATGAATTTGCCAATTGTCTGTTGTTTGGGTCTAGGTGGCAGAGTGGTCTAGGTAGTTGATTTAAACTTACCTATACAGATCATTGTATCCTATCACCTATACAGTGTGACTTTGTGCATGAGTTTGTACCATACAAAACGGGTTGCATTTAACTCGCATCTCACGTGATAAGGTTTGTAAGTTAAATGCCGAAGGTCAGGGGTTCTCTCCGGGTACTACTGCTTCCTCCAACAGTAAAACTGATCACCCCAATATGACTGAAATATTGTTAAAAGTGGCTTTAAATCACAATCAACCAAAACAAAAAATTGTCTGTTGATGTTCAATTTTTGCTTAAATTGTTTAAATATGTGGCACAAATGATTCATTCTAAATAGAATTGTTCACGGAGAAATGTATTTTATGGTTACAGAATGTCCAGCAGTGGATCAGTCAGTAATTTGTTAGAAATGATTGTTTCCCATGCAAACTGGTTCTTCCCAGAAGGTAAATACTTATTACAATCATATTTACAATGTACAAGGCTTGTTATCTTGGGTACAGATTAGAAAATCATCTATCAGAAAATATTGGCTGTGTGGAATTGGCTTACAGTGTGTATTTTTTATGCCTTATATGCAATCAACAGACTTATGTATACAAATTAAAATTATTTGTCAGGGAATTACATGTTATGTTATTGTCTCACTTGTGACAAAGATGCAAAAGCGTGACATAGGTATTACTTTCTGGTGACGGCAGCGTAAGTTTTTTGAAAGCTTTATATTTCTGAAACTATTAAACCTAGAAAGACCTAAGTCGGATTGCATGAAGTTCATGCAGTGAATTGTTGACTAACCACATGACATTTGTCCTTGAACTTATTTGCATTTGTCACTGACTTGAACACACTTAGCGTCAAGTTATCTTGCTTAGATCTGCAATATATGGTGTGATTATTCATTCCTAATTGTGCAGTTTGCCATATGATATAGCCAATTGGTCTTTTTTTGTGATCCAGTCTTGTTTTTTTGCTCTTGTTCTTTTCTCAGCAGCTACCTGTCAGATCAACAAAAGCTGACATGATAATTTATTATCAAACAATTTGTTGTAATAATTATTGTTTAGGGCAAAATGTGTCTCATTGACCTAATTGTTAAGAGAATATTTTGTCTTGCCTCAGACTATATATGTTGATCAGATATTCAATTTTCAGGTTAGACATTTCTGTGTCCACACTTGTTGATTCTTTTTTGTAAAGTACTTTTTACACATGTTTTCAGTTTGTAGATAAGCTGGTTTATCCTAGATTTGCACTATTGATTTAACAGGTCAAACATCTTATTTCTAATATTACATGAATTAGTATAATTCCTTAAAAAATTTGCAGTACAATCCCTAAATAAAATTTAGGTGATTTTCTATTAATCTTTGGTAATTTTTCACACCACTTGACCAGTAGTTAAAAAAAATTAACAATGCCAGCTGCAGTTAAGTGAACTTGGACAAATGATGTCACATACAGCAGGTGTTTCTGGGCAACAGTTGTATTTCAAGCAGCAAAATCACTTCATTGATGAATAAGAGAAACAAAATCTTGTGTTGTTTGCCGTGATGAACATGTTGTCTACAGTCTTGACAGTTAAAGTTATTGTTATTTTACAAATGTTTAGCATTTTGTCAATATAAATCAACGTTTTATTCATTGTTATTTTTTGTAATTTCAGATGACCAATCATTTAGTTTCTACATCTCTCCCTGTAATCATCTTTCTTTACGTTCCAAGTCCTTTTCTTGACATGAAATATCCATTTCTCATAATATTCTTAGAAAAATGCATAAAAATGTCAACTGTGGAATGCCAATATTTTATTCAAACTTGGGGTATACTGTAAATTCAGAAAAATAATATTGCAGTACATTTATTAAAAATATGTCAGATTTGAAGCAAACTAGGCAGAAATGTTAGAGTGATTGGCCTGTACCAGATTTGAGATCTGAATAATTTTTATTAATTACAATAATAATTAGAAATTCTAAAATTGCCAAAACCATTTATCAATTTCTTACCTAAAAATTTCTGTTAAGAATTTCAAAAGAATTAAACTTGACTGAAGATGTCCAATGTCAGATTTTAATTTTATTTTTTATTATCTGGTTAATCAAAAAATGAATATTGATTCTTTGTTTTAAAACTTGTATCTTAAAACCTGTTTCAATGGAAAATTTTGTTGAGATTGGACTGTTTAGACAGGTAAAATAAACATGAATCATAAAGTGTGGTCACGTAATGCAGGTTTGAGATTAACAGTTGGTTGGGTTCAGATGAACTTTATTGCATTTATGTGTATTGGGATTTTTAATATTGTATAAGATTTGCATTATAATTATTTATGCTAGTTTTATATACATATAACCATTGGTATGTTCTGACACCTTTTATACAGATATAGACTTTCACCGAGTTACCAAGGGCACTGCACCCCCTCGTATATTCAGCAGTTCAAGTGACAATGGTTCAGCAGTTTCATCCACCACTGTCACACCAGTACAAACAACTAATACCATATCTGACATGGCAAAAGCATGCGAAATAATAACCATGGCGGCAGCAGGGCCAATAACCTCTCACTCTGCCGATAGCATGTCTAATACAGAGGACACCGCTGTATTTACTGACAATGTACCTCCTTCTTATCAGTCTGTATATGAGTTTGAGCAGCCTGTGACCAAATCAGCACAAAGCTCTGATCAGAGTAAAGGTGATCATGCTATTTCTTATAACAATCCACGTTGCAGTGTTGTTAGTCACCATAGTAACTCTTTAACAACAAACACTAACAGCCCATGTAGCAATGATAGCTCTGCTAAGTATACTCGTTCAAGTTCTGTTCCTCCATTAGCCAAAAGTGTACACTCTGACGTCTACAGTACTGTATTTGCTTTACACTCACTCGGTGATAGGAATGTATCCAACTATCTAACTAAAGTGCGTGGAATATGGGATTATAAACACCAGCAGCAGAAAGAACCATCAGCATCAAGCGGACAGATTCACAAACTTGGGAGAAGCGACAGGGTATATACGGCAAATAAAAGATGTTCACTTCAGCCAGGTCAGATAACTTGGTTATGCCTGTGTATATGTTTATTTAGCATGTATTTTTACTCCAGATTTTTGGTCACTTTGTTTGAACCTTTTCTCATTCCATTTATAATTTTTTGTTGGTAAAAAATCTGATTGTCTGTTAAAGTTGAACTTGATTTTTATCTGTTTAGTTTGAAATTATAAAACAGTATTTAGGAGTATTGATGTTCTTTTTGTATTTTTTTAATTTTATTACATTAGCCCAAAGATTGAACTAACCGTATTTGAAGAAATTATTTTAGTCACAAATTAAAACAGGATTCAATATCCTTAATTTTTCTATGTTTACAAATTAACTGTAAAGTAAGATCATTCACCTATACATCAACTCCTGTAAGGTTTTGATTGTGGTGTCCCATTTGATTATTTTAACAATATGTGCATGGAAATTACTACAAAAATTATATTGATTGTACCATTCTCTTTACTGAGACAGTCGTATTTACATTACTTTTTAATTCTTTTTTACTGTTGGAGAAAGGTTCAAACTTAAAAAAATTAGTAAAATTCAAAAATATAAGTTTTAAATGTGGCATAGTTTGAGGATTGTTTGCCTGATACCCTTATGCTTGCTCCAATTTTTAGATATATTTGATGTTAGCCAAAAGATTGTCAAATATAAGCATGAGTAAATTTATTGTTGTTTTTATTTTTCTTGCATCTGAAGATGTACATGTTGATTTTTGATTTCTTTTTTTCACCCTGGTGTGCATTTTAGATTGTTTTGTGATTAACTGATAAACACATGGGTGTCTCTTTGTGTGAATACACACACATGGCTGTATAACGGTGTATTGACTTCACTATGCAACAGTCACTTTTATTCTTTGTTAACCAGATTGTGACAGTTTGCTTGCATGGTTTCACATCCCTTTGTTTTCATATTGATTGTTTTGGCCAGGAACATTTTTTTTCAATGTTCAAAGAGCTTGAATACTCCCCATTATTTGAGATCAGTCAGTAAGAAATCTGCCTTATGCACATCCATTAATGTACATTATCAATAGTTCAGATTGCCACAAAAACATAAATGCCACAGCTTATAAACTTTGTGAATTTTTTTTATACAAACTCTTTCTTATAGATGGTTGTTTTTGCATCTATTGACGGTTTTGAGAAATATTGATTCTTATGCAAAATATAACATGACATTTGTTCTTATTGTGAATTGCATAAGGCTTGATTCTATCTGACCCAGCTTACTTTATGTAAGAATCCAAAATCCCTGAGTGATTTGACTATACCGGTACATTACCTTATGTTCCTGATTTTAGCTAATGCTGAGTGTTCAAACATTGCCTCAGACTCAAAAGTATAGCAAAGCATTGTTTGGTCAGTTGTAATATGTCACAATCTGTTTGGCATTGTATTAGCTGGTTTTTAACTTTTATTAATACATATTTAAACATTATCCACATTCTCTCATTCAAGTTACTGTGAAAATGCCATTTGCTTTTGTTCTTCTAAAAACTAAACATATAGGTGTGGGTTTGACATTTGCTGTACTCTATTCAAATTACTTGAACTATATAATATAAAATCTTCTGTCATATTTGGTCTTCAGGATCATTAAAACCCAATCTGTAATTGTAAAGAAAAACTTTAGACATTTTAATTTGAGTGAAAATAATGGTTTGATTTTTGTCTAAAATTACAATATTGAATAAAATATGCTTATTAACATTAATGAACAACTTTTTGAAAGTGAAAAATTTGCAAAGTCTAACCTTTCTTCTTAACTAATTTGAAACTTGTATTTTTTTTCTTTTAAAGGCATCTATATTATCCCTGTACAGTTTGATAAATCTGTCATATATAATGGTTTTCAAAAAAAAACAAAAAAAACAAAAACAATATAAATCAATAATTTCAGTAGTGTAAATTTACTTAATTTTTATTCGACAGTGCCATGGCAACACAAAATTTAATATATTTCTTGATGACGTCATGTAACCAAATTAACACACCAGCTACATACTACCCCTTTTGTTTCTTATTTTGATGTTTTTCTTTATTTTGCAAATTGAATAGAATTATAAGTAATAAATGCTGTTTTTACATAATATTTTTATGTATAGACTCAGCCTTTCACACACAAATGTCATGTACTTTGTGTGTTTTTGTGTCTTTGAAATTAATTCAGCTTGTGATTGAGTTTACAGAGTTTAAACACCAATAAATACCTACAAAATCCTTTATCACATTTATGTGTTTATTAATTGCATCATGTTTTTAAATTTAATTGTGATTTTAGTTGCACATTTTCTTGTAGCAAGTCTTGGAATTGCTTTTTAGATGGGTATATATAATAAAGCTTGTCAAAAAAAACTTGACAGGGTTCATGCTCTGATAAACTTGTCACTTGAATCACACAACCATACTTCTAAGTAAAACATCACGGGTGGCAGTTTTCTGGAATTTTTCTGATATCAAAATTTTGACCCGTCCCTAAAAAACCTTAAGCAAAATACCTTACTTTTAATTATTTCCAGATTTTTTCCCTTTGAATTTTTTCCCACATAACGTACTCATGCAGTTAAATTGATACGTAATATAAAAAACTTACCAATGCCATTGTGTATGAAGTGATTTGTTAATTATGAATGGCTATCAGAGCTAATTACCATATTTCATCTTTCATATTTCAAGTTTATTGAAGCATGAAGTTAAATATCTGTTTTTTTTTACTAGGTGAGTGTATGTGCCATCATTTTTCTGGCTTTAGATAGGTGCAGTTGTAATTAAAATGATGTTATTTATTGTTTAATATAAAGTACAGTAGTATCGTTCTTATAACTAATACTCTTTCCTGTTGGGTAATGTGTCTTTGTGAAAAGAGTTAAAAGTTATTGCAAAATTTTTTCGAGTAGAATATTATATTGCACAAGCTTGCAGGGGCAATTAATATTATTTCAGGGCAGATATGATATGCTTGGACATATTTACTTTTCATTTTGT
Source organism: Geukensia granosissima (assembly GCA_032357055.1). Lineage (NCBI taxonomy): Eukaryota > Metazoa > Mollusca > Bivalvia > Mytilida > Mytilidae > Geukensia > Geukensia granosissima. Next base: position 2,861 of record JAULBM010319765.1, on the reverse strand, counting down.
GTTTAGAATAAAATATTTTGTACATTAAAGGCATTTTTATATCAAGATCTGGTAATTATCACATGCATTGTGCTTATATATTTAAATGCTTAATATTATTGTATTCAGCAAACAAACATTTTCCATTAAGCACACACACAAATTTTTATCAGGATAATAATACTCTTCTTGTGATAGTTTGTATAAAAAAATTTAAAAAATCACATTAAATGTGGTGAAAGAAAAATTAAAATATCAAAAATCTGTCAGGATATGAAGGTTTTATTAAAACAGGTTTATGAGTTTTCATTTTCCCTTCATTCTGATTTTGATTTGTTTTGGAAGTATGAACTACAAATGTTGTATTGAATTACTGATATCCATATTAAATATGTTTAATTTAAATGCAATGGGAAACCAAAGACATATAATAAGATTATTTTAAGGATTTAGAAGATGAAACATTTACCGTTTAGGAGGACAAATTTTTACACTATATCACCTAAAAATAAGTTACTTTTACAGTGTATTTGTTAATGTCTTAATGGTCTTATTTCTTTCTTGCAGAGGTGGAATTTGGTGCTTTGTCATCTTTTTGTTCTCAAAACTCCTCCCGTTTATCGGATAATTATGATATATTAGATCAAGAGGAAGCACTTGGAGGTGCACCACCACCCCAGGAGGAAGATACAAGACAAAAGAATAATGAACAACCAGTTCACAAGTCTGACTCAGCTTCAAATTTAACTGCACCTTTAGCAGAAGTGTATGTCAAATTATTTTATTTATATTATATTCCTATCCTTTTGTTTAATATCACACTAAGCATTCTTTATAATGAAACTATCTGCATGCAAATATCCTGAATCTGTTTACACTGATTTAATTTCCTTTTATGATAGGTTTTCATAGAAATTCTAGACCATTATTCAAATAGTGGACAATTGCAATGTGAAAGTCCATCGAGTCACTTAACAGTGAAAGATGGAAGTAATATTTATGCCTCCTTCCATCAATTTTTGTCAAAACTTGATGGCGTTCTAAGTTTAAACGTCTGGACCTTTCAAATCAAACTATCAATATTATTCAATAGCAAATCCTCAGTCACTTTCTACCATTAAACTTTTAAATAAAATCAAATTATGTCTTTAACAGCTGTGTATAGTGTATTTTGCCATCACTTGGCGTCCTCAGTCTGTCCATTGTCCGTCCGGTGTGGTAAACTTTTCTTTAAAGCTCTTCTCCTAAACCAAGATGGTGACCGCAGCCAAACTAGGTTTAACATTGGACCCCATGGGAAATTCTTTAAAAAATCTTGTCTGGAACTACTTGCGCAATTGGAACCAAACTTAGGTGAGTTGGTCTTTAGGTGAACCTCTTTCACAATTTTATCTGATGACCCTGCCAACCAACCAAGATGGCCGCCACAGCCAAACTTGGTTTAACATTGGACCCTTTGGGAAATGCATTACAAAATCTTCTCATCTCGAACTACTTGCTCATTTGGAACCAAACTTTGGTGAAATGGTCTTAAGGTGAACCTTTTTCAGAATTGTATCCCATGACCTTGCCCGCCAACCAAGATGACTTCCACAGCCAATCTTAGTTTTACATTGGACTCTATGGGAAATTTATAAAAATAATCTTCTTGCTCAATTTGAACCAAACTTTGCTTAAATGGTCATAAGGTGAACCTCTTTCAGAATTGTATCCCATGACCCCTCCCGCCAACCAAGATGACTGCCACAGCTGAACTTAGTTTAACATTGGACCCTATGGGAAATTCATAAAAAAATCTTCATGACTGGAACTTCTAGCTCAATTTGAACCAAACTTTGGTTAAATGGTCTACTGTTGATCCTCTTTCAGAATGATATCTGATGACTTTGCCAGCCCTCACCCCTCCCCCACTAAGATGGCACACAACTTTGTCTTGGCAATGGTATGCCAGGTGAGTGATTACAGGCTCCTGAGAGCCTCTGGTTTACCATGCCATTATTTGTTTATGCATGATGGAAATATTTACATAGAAATTATGGTCAACTTTGGAAAGGAACCTTGGAAAAGTGAGTGGGTAAATAAAGAACTACCATTAAAGATAAGTAGTATATCAAGGGGTCGCTGTAATTCAATGACAGCTGCTGATGTATGAAATATATACTGTATTTATACCCTCATAAAGTTTGGGGGTAAAAAGTTAAATAGGAAACTGTCCTTCCACATGCATTGTAAGTACATCTCCTTAACTGTTCATTGGATTTAAATGAAACTTTACATGAACAGTAGACACAATCAGTAGATTTGAACCTGACTCATTCCAAGAGCAGATAATCAATGAGGAGTGAGGATACCTTTTGTGAGTTTTGCTAACAGTATGTCTTGTTCATTTTGTCAGGAAAAATTTTGTTTTTACAATATTGTATGAGCTGGTTAGTTGTACACTCACTCACCTGAAAAAAATGTATTGCCATTTATATTTTAATAAATGCAAAATCCATACTAATTTTTATTTAAAAAAAATAAAACAAAAAGCATTCTAAAATGGATGTCTTTACAAATCATGTCAAATGTTTTCCATCACCTAATTTATTATAAATTAGGATTAAAGACTTAGAAACCGGTAATGTTTTGCAGTTATGAAGTTTCAGAATATGACTGATTAATTCAGTTTCTTGAAATACTCAAAGCAAATGTCATTGTACAATGTTTATTAACCTGTAGTTATCCAGAATGTTTTTAGCTCACCTGGCAAAAGGCAATGTGAGCTTTTGTCATCACTTGGCGTCCATCATCCGTCCGTCTGTTGTCCGTTAGCTTTTCACATTTTAATTTTCTCCTCTGAAACCACTGGGCCAAATGGAACTAAACTTGGTAGGAAGCAT
>JAULBM010319754.1:0-13612 GCA_032357055.1 Geukensia granosissima | reverse complement strand
GAATTTGTAATAAAGGCAATAAATAACGACGTACTAAGGCTTGTCGTGATTGTATATAACTAACTGGAGTAAAACAATTACATTTTTGACTTTCATGCTTAAATATTTGCAAAGAATATAAAAAAGATTGCCTGTTTGTTTACAAAAGTCGTTTAAGAACAGAAATCACATTCGCAGGTTACAAAAATCAACCGTTTTTACGTTTGAATTTGTATATAGTGAAACATTCCAATTGACTTTGTCAGAAAACTTATTCGCTCTATGCGCCGGAGATGTCAAGCAGTCATCAATGCATATACTTTTTTGACTAGTTTATAATAAATATAGGGAAGTTCAAAATTCTATTCAAAATTGGCATTAATGTTATATTAGTTTAACCTTTTTCTCTAATTGTTATACGATTATCTCGATTGTTTTATACGATTACCAATGCCTCTCAATGTAAGATTATTTATGTAAATAATCATGACTTTGACATTCGGATATTTCCTTGTTTTGTAAGGTAATGTAAAGGGTGATTTAAATTGGTAATAACAACTGGATACCTATAATTACCCCTTCAAAATGACCGATTTGCACTTCGACTTTCGAATTGTGATATATTTATGACATCAAAATCATTAGCTCTCTGGAATTAACAATTTTTGCTGACACAAACGACAGATGACCTGATCCCCGACTGGCTGCCATATTGAGCAATTTAAAAAAAACAACATTTGATTAGATTTTTCCCCATATGGAACATTTATGACTCCGGCTATAACCTCTCATGACCTTTCTGGTCAGCCCAGCTTTAAAAACATGATATCTGGGCAATATATATGGCTAAACGGCATTAATAATCAAAAATATACCTTACTTCGTTTGACTTCATCTTGACAACCCAATGTATGTCACGTTTAGGTATTTTTTATATTACTGTAGTGTTGAATTGCATACGTCACTCAAATTAAATATTAACTTCCTTTTGAAAATGTATGAATACTTCTTGATAAAGGTATAAATTTGTAAAATAAATTATGCGTAGTACGACATGAAGCTTTTCAATTTATGTTCATAGACAAAAAGCGGGAAAAAGGCATAATTTGCTCCTGGATAAAAAAAAGACTTATTTTGAACGTGGGAGGGGGCAAACTTCTTAATGTGACAAGCAAAAAAAATGACAAAAACAAAAAAGGGGGCAATCTAAATAATAAAACAAAAAAGGGAGAATTTTTTTAAAAAGTCATATAGTCATTGTTCTGTAACTACTAGACTAGTGATATGCTACAATTAGACACGATTCTTGCCTGAATTATTTATTTGTTTCTATATGCCAAAAAATGACCTTGTAACCAAAGAATACTTGACAATGAGTGAAAAAATTGTGGGGACATAGTTTTGCACCCGACATTCAAAAGTGTGAAGTGGCAATTGCCAGTATGCCCATGCAATATTATAGTTGTATTGGTGGTGTGTTATAATAGGAGTTAAATTAAGGCCTAAATTTATCGACAATTAAAATTCAATAATGTAGACTTATTAACTGGCTGTTTCTGTTTTGGCATTGTTATAGATTCTAGGTCAGCTGATCGAGAATCTATACAGGGAAAATACAGAAACAGCTTGTTCATAACACATTTATTAAATAATTCATCCATTAGGTCGTATACAAACACATTGAGTTTTTAAATATGCATGGGAAAGTTCAACATATTTTACTATAACGTTTTTGATATTCACAAAAATTTTAACAGAAGACAGGTTTTGAAAAAAGAAAATACAGTTATCATTCGAACGTATGAGTAAAATTAATGGTATAGTTACATATAATTTCATGCCATAAACTTAAAATTACCTGTACAAAACTGGGTTTCAGATTTCTTCAACTCTTAATCCTGATTTCTTTAATAAGAATTGAAAAATATTTGGAACCCTAGGTCCAAATTGGTTGTGCCAATTAATTTGGGTCAAAAATAATAAATAAGATACATTTTCTACATTTCATGTCATAAGCTATCTATTACAGTTTTTGAGAAAAATATTGAAAAAAAATGATTTTTTGGACCTAGGTTGGTCTAATTATTTTGGGCAAGATATAACAAATGTAGATCTCTATCAGACGCTCCGTAACGTATCATCAGCCATCTCTTACAGTTAACGAATTAAATCATTTTACGAGAAAGTTCCATGTAAAGGAGCAAGAACTCAAAGAAAAAGTCTTTGGATATTTTCAGTCAAAATTTATCAAATTCGTCAAAATATCCCTGACCTTTGACCTTCATATGTTTTTACGTCACATGGTGAAATGATTAATGGTGAAGTATCAGTTTATCTTCCGTTTCAGGGTCTTTACAGCTCCGCTTTCAGACTCCGGGGTAATTATCGAGCTTTCAAGCTTGTATCTTTGTGTGGAGGTTGGTGTCAGGTCAAAACTACTTTCGGTTTCATAGAAAAAAGAATTACGAAAAGTTTAGATATAAAAGGGGAAATCTTTTACCAAAAAGTAATAGAATCTTTATGAACCAAATGTTACAAAATTGTGTTGTGAGATTTTGACCATGTTGCGCTTTACATTTTATTACGCATTAATGACGTGTTCTGAAATTTTAAAAAAGGTGTTGAAAGGTGCACGAGTCCGCCCAGGGGGGGGGGGGTAGGTTTGCGCGATGGATCCGCGTAGCTCACGGACTTTAGTGTATAGGAAATAAATCCTGGTTTTTGTAGGGTTCGTGTTACTCTAGCTTTAGTTTTCAGTGTAGTGTTGTGTGTTCTATGTTTGTCTTTCGTTTCATTTTGTTGGCCATGGTCTTGTCTGTCTTCCGACTTACGATTTCTGTCTGCCCCTTTGGTATCTTCGAATTCCTTCTACAAATAAAGCCCAGAATTCAAAATATTTGAATTTGTTAAATGTCATGATAACAATGAGCGCTGATATATCTGTCGGTGAACTATTTTAAACGATAATCAGATCCTTATCCAGTTTGTAGTTTTAAAACATAATGTAAGTTTTTTTATATATTTGTAGCTTCTTGTACCCTTATATGGAACTTGAATCGTGGCAATATTTGTTCTTGAATAAATAAGATTTATTATGATTACTCTCCTATCAGTCATAATGCTAGAGGGGAAATCCTTTATCCTTTGTCTTTAGTGGTATTCCTAAACAATTACCCTATCTTGGGTGTCCTTTGTCTTCAGTGATATTCCTAACCAGTTGTGATATTCCTTACCGGTTATTCTATCTTTTTGTCCTTTGTCTTCAGTGATATTCCTAACCAGTTAATCTATCTCGTGTGTCTTTGTCTTCTGGTTATTCTATCTTGTTTGTCCCTTGCCTGCAGTGATATTCCTAACCGGTTATTCTATCTTGTGTGTCCTTTGTCTTCGGTGATATTCTTAACAGGTTATTCTATTTTGTTTGTCCTTTGTCTTCAGTGATATTCCGTACCGATCATTCTATCTTTTGTTGTCATTTACTTTTAGTGATATTCCTAACCAATCATCCTATCTTGTGTGTCCTTTGTCTTCAGTGATATTCCTAACTAATAATCTTATCTTGGGTTTCCTTTTTCTTCAATGATTTTTTAACGATAATTCTATCCACCGCACCAAGAAGTGCGTACTGTCACTTTACGATATTGGAAAGTGTTTCTCATTTCATACTCATTCAGCGATTGCAAAAAAATTGTCATTAAAAGACAATTACATAACTGCCATTCTCTATTCTCTTTACAAAATGGCGTGAAATTGCAAGTAGAATCAGATTTCCCTTGTAGCAAAATACAAAAAATGTACCAAAGATCACGTATACAAATACCAATGTAAATTCTTAATTTGTGAGGATCTGATGCTGGCGTAGCTTTATTTCTGCTAAACTAAGATTTTGTTGGATGTTTAAATGTCCCTATTGAGATATATAATCTTCAAATTTTCCTTTAATTCACGTAGATATACTTTAGTATGTTGCTCATGAAAAAAAGAAACTTTGCCTTTTTCATGAATGTTAAGAAAATTCATGTCTGTAGTCGGAACTGTAGAGAGTTTGCCGAAAATTTACATTCACTCATTCATACGTTTTGTTAATAATGAAAAGAGAAAGTTTCGGTTTAATAAAAAGTATTTTATTTGTTTGACAGTGCCTGTCTCAAGCCAGAAACATGTACAACATGTAGTCCAGTGGTTGTCGTTGTTTAATTAGTCATTAATTGTTATTTGTTCAACCATTTTTCAATAGTTTGATTCGATTGTCTATTTTTATGAATAGTTTCAAATTTTGAATTTTGGGGGCCTTTTACAGCTTCCGTTATGATAAGGACACCGGTTCATTATTGAAGGTCGCAATGGGACCTGTAGAAGTTTGAAATCGGCTGTCATTTAGTGGTTAGCTGTCTCATGGACAATCCCGCCACATCTCCTATTTCTATATTGTGTTTGACAGGTCATATGTGGGGTCGTGGCGGACATTTTGAATATCCGACTCACAGGTTTGGAATCCAATAATTATTCCTGCAACAAGCTCACTGTTTACTGTAAAGGAAATCCCATTTTTGTACATGTCTTTTAAAGACATATCAAAGAGTAATTTCATAGTGTCTATAGTGTCGTTTAATCATTTGTATAAACATGAGTTCCTTCATTTCGACCTAGGCTTTTACTTATCATAAATCAAGAATAAAAGTTTTCACATATTAAAATTGGATTGAAAGGACAATTTTTTTTATTCCAACTATATTTGTTTACATAGAATTGTGTGATTCTTGTCAAGAAGTGTAAATTTCTAGAACATTTCTGTAAGATTCTTTTAAATTCAGAGTAAACATTTCACTTAGATGATTTATTATTGAATGATCACTTAATACTTTTGACTAGGTTTTGAATTCATCAAAGCCAAATGATTGATAGATATAAATGGTATTCTTGCTTTATAATGATTAATAGCATTTTTCATTAGATATCCTCAATATTTGAAGTTTCTCATGTTTCTGTTCTTGCTTTAGTACAAAACCAATTGTTGTTTATTTGTATGTTGTAATTACATATATTCATATTTCTAACATTTAACTCATCATTTATTATCATACATTTTTATAAAGATTTAAACTTTTATTTGAAGACATTCAAGGTGTCCAGTTACAATTTAGATGTTTGTATTTGGGGGCGGGTGTTTCCCCGTATTTTAACGTCTATTATAATTTGTTGTTCACTAAAATGTTTATATAAAGGATAATATGCATCCTTTTGGAGGCTTGCCAAATTCACTTCGAATGCATTGTTATTTAGAGTTATGTAATGTGACATTTTTTCTCATATCAGTCCAGTGTAGAATACAAATGCGAGTACATAATCCAAGGACACGGGACAAATTTGAAACAAACTAAAAGATACAACGTGAACAAAGTTTCAAATGTTTTTGAAGGCCTTTGGACAACAGATATCTATTATTTAGGGATCGGTCATCATTTATCTCCAGGGGTGGGCCGGCAAAACAGTAGGGGGTCAAAGCAAAAATAGAAGTACTTAAAAGGGGTAATGTATTTTTTTACTAATTGGTGAGGGGGGTCATGATTTTTTGTAAAGAAAAATCATTAACACATGTACTTCTGCAGTATCTAGAATTTTACACATATTAAATGTCTTGTGTAATAAAGCTTTCTATGCAAAATGCAAAGGGGGTGACTTTTTGGGGTCCTTGAGAGAGGGGGGTGAGAAATTTTCTGTGTTTGGAAAAGGGGGAGGAAAGTTATTTTTTAACAGGATCATTTTTCAATTTGCCGGCCCACCCCTGAAGACAAATAATGACCGGTCACTTATACGTCTCATACACAATCATAACACATCACACTTTTAAATATTTTTAGATGTATGTTAGTTTTTTTTTCTTTGTTTATGTCCATCTTGTGTTAGGTCTTGTATTTAATTTCACATTTTCAAACAAAAATTAATCCATATTTAGGTCGTGTTAGAGTTTGAATCAAACACGTCATATCTTTCTTCGCCTTATGTTGCTTACACCTAATCAAGATTTGTGGTCATTAGTTAGTCCTCAAGCCTGTTTTATTACAAATGATGTTATTCTTATTCTTAAACCCAATAACTATGTGGTACTTGTTTAGCCATTTAACATAAATATTTTTTGTGGGATAAAATATATTTAATAACTTTCCTAAGAAGAAAATTCTTTATTTTGCATACAAATATACTAATAAAATTAACATTTCAATTTATCGAGCTCTTTTATTCCTTCTCTCCTTCTTACAACTACGTATAAGGTCAATGACTGCTCCTGTAACGTCTGTTCGTCGAGATAAGTCCGTTCGTTTCTTAAAGATTCATCTTTGGTGAAGTCCTAGATTTTTGTATTTAAACGTTTAAGTAACAATCATACTACATCTCCTTTTTTTAAACTTGTTACTGGAATAACACTCTTATTTTTAATAAGCGTTTGGTATATATTTTACAACGCTTTTCGAGTAAATAAGACATAATCTTTCATTTTTTCATATAACAGAATAATGAAATAAAGATTACCGAATATTTAAAACATCTGGTGATTATCTTGCAATATTTTGATTAAAGAAACTTTGATAGAGAGCTTTCAATACCGTCTTTGGTCATTGTTGCTGATACCCCTCACATTATAAAACTTTGAAATAATTTAAATATAAATATGATATATATAATAAAGATTGCGGAATATATCTTCGGCAAAACATGATTTATTACTCTATTTTTCTTTAATCATATTGTTGCAATTCTCAAATGGTAGGCGTTTTGAGTCACGATTACAAAGTTTTATCTGATTTTATTACAAATAAATATATTTTCGGCAAAACGTGATTTATTACTCTATTTCTCTTTAATCATATTGTTGCAATTCACAAATGGTAGGCGTTTTGAGTCACGATCAACAAAGTTTTGTCTGATTTTAAAACAAATAAATTCTATATATATTGTAGTATTAAAAATCCCCAAAACATGTTTATGTATATAAATACGGTTAGTTTTGTGTAACATTTTGAAGATGGTGAGTGCAATAACTGTTTAGTTTAGTGGTTTTTCTTCAAGAAATGTCAGCTTTAACACGATACGTAGGAAATGAGCGTCATATAAAAAAAAATCCACAGCGAAGAAATGGACATGGAAAATCAAAGATTAATGGTGGTAGGAAAGATTGTTTACTTTTATATCGTTACATTTTTACGGTTGATGGTTTTTTTTTCTCGTTTGTTGTTACAAAAACGTTTGAGATGATGTATTGTTTTTTTACCGTTTATTATCATTATTATGATTATTGTTATGATTATTATTATTATTATTATTATTATTAATGTCTTTGCGGGAGATTTCAAAATATTTATTACATTTAATTAAAATTATACATATGTATTCAACGTTGGTAAATCTTTATTTCAAAGTACCACTATACTCTATGTCAGAGTTTGTTGGAACGGGTTAAAAACGTTATGGAAGAAAAACTGTCGGCCGTATTCTAATAAAGTAGTGTTTATTTTGTAGATTGAAAAAAAGTGCAAGTAAATTGCAATATTACTTTTTAGAAATCACGATGTATTTTAAGTTGCGCTGAGATTTTAATTTTCTACGGGAATTTTACATTGTAAAGTCAGCCATTTGTTTGCCAGAAGTGGCTCTTTGCATGCGCTAGCGCGAGACAGGGAGTACACATTGTCAACTCTGCCTAATAATTGAGTAATTTATCTTGGATTAGATAACATGCAAAAATGGCTTGATGGGCACTTGAATGGAAATTTAAGAGTAATTCTTCTTATATTAATCGCAAGAAAAGTTCCAAACAAAAGAAATGTGCACAATTTTTAAATTACTTTATCTAGGTCAAACTAAAGTGCTCCCGCCAAAACGAAGATGGCCTACCCTAAATGTTAAATATCCGGGAAAATGGAATTTCAGGGGCAGATAAAAGTATGTAAAACTTTATGTAATGGCGTTTCAACAGACCAGTTATCAGACTTGTCTGGCTTGAAAAAGTTTGACCCTGATTATTCTCCAAAAAAATAAACTGGCCAGCGAATCGGTCGTAAAAATTTTTCTAGTCTGCATACAAATCATAGACCAACACCCCCCCCCCCATAAAATCAAACGGGAGGTGCCTAAGTCATATTATAAGAGTGTGGATTCACGAGATTAATGAAAACTTGTCAAGTTACAATATATGCAGAAGAGGTGACATGTGTAATATAACGAAGTCTCCAGGATAAAGGAGTGTCCAAACTTATTGTCTATCCAAGTACAATTCATATTTGTTACCGGATGTGTTTTAAGTTGTTGTTTTTATCTAACATTCGATAGCATAATAATAATAACAGTAAACTTCCCGTTGAACGGATGTTGCATTAACGATATGTCATGTTTAGTTAAAGGTCAGAATAGTTCTTCTTGTTTTATAATAGGAGTAAGTTGACCTTACATGTATATAATGCGACTTTCCCTTCTTACTTTGAAATGATTTAAGATTTCCCTTCTTACTTTGAAATGATTTAAGAACGGTTTAAATGATTGGTTGCTTCAACTAGTCTAGTCTATTTAGACTTTGGTGTACCTTCTACACTCTTCGGAGCACAACTTTTAGAATTGACTGTTTAAAGTTTCACTGCTGGTGATAAGATATCATCTGGGGTGCATTTCTTTTACCAAAATCTGAAACATGTTTAAGAATCACGATTCATTCACATTCGAAATCATGTTTCAGCCATATAACAAAACGTTATGTTCTAACAAACTATTCATTTTCTTATGTTTCACATGATTCGACATCTTGTTTCTGTTTCATTAAAAAAGATACGATGAAACATAAAAATGATCTGGAATCATGTTTCAAATTCACGTGAAAAAAACGCAACCCGTTTGAACCCAATGTTTGATCGATTTTTTTCTGTCAGGGTTGATGGAACGATTGATTCTAAAGGTGAACTCTTGTTTCCAAACATAGATGTAGCACTGTCAAGCGTTAATCTTCCAGTCACAATGAGTCACGGTGGACAGTTTTTGTTTCTTTGTACAAGACTCAATAATAAATGTTAGTTGATTATCGGTTTCAGTTTTTTGACTGATTGATAAGTTTCTGGTGGTGAATGGATTGGTTCGTGTTCCTTTGAAGTTGTTCCTTTGAAGTTCTAACGGGGTCCTTATCAATTATTTGATCCATATCGTTTAAAACATTTAGTTGTGAGACGCTAATTAAGGTTATGACATTCGATAGTTAAGTCGCGAGTGTGGCGGGGATTCAATATTCTGATACAAGAGCAGTTTGGAGTATCCAGGTGAGGTGAAAGCGTGTTCGTTATCTCGTTTCGTGATATGAACTCCTCGACACATGGTAGGATTTATCTTGTGTGACCAGCTGTACTCAAGTGTTTTTCAAGATCAATTAAATTCAGAAAGTCATTAGGTTGTATAATTTATATACAACAAATACTGAATAATTTTCTTTATTGAAAAGCATGCCAGACGGCTAACATATAACATTTTGGCAAAATTCTTATGTCATATTGTGAGGAAGTAGCTGATCACACAGCGAAAATCACAGGCACACAGGTCCTGGGTCTTGTTTAAACTTTTCAGATGATATGGCGCTTTCTATCATGATTTTCATCAATAAACGTTGCTAACTGACAGGAATGCTGCTCAACCAAGTTTTCTAAAAAGGGAAATCATTACTTATATAGGAATTTTTTTTTCGCCATTATGATCTGATAGACTCACGAGAAGTATATATTTCTTAAAAAAACAAAGGATATTTTCCGGTTGTCGTTACCTCCGAATCCGTTCCTACAACGATTAAGACTACCGCCTTTTCAAAAATAATTCATAGATACCAAAGGGTCAGAAGAAAATCACCAAGCCAGTGAACAGCCAGATCAAGCATGTCAAAAAAGAGACTTAGACGAACAATAGCACCCAAAACACTACTCAAGAAAAATATGTTGACCGGCCAACACAAACACTATGAGAACGAATCGTGCTCACCTCAACTCTTGCTTCAGTTAATGTCTATCGTTAATGTAACGTGTGCTATCGAAATAAATTTACTACCTTGTTTTCATTTAACACATAAGTACACTTATTTTAAATTATAGCACATTTCATTTTTTTTTATTTTTTAGATACTTTCCTATTGGATTATCGCCATATTCGCTCACAGAACAACACCCACACGTTTAGACATACCGGGATATTTTAAATGGAGTAACGAAGGTGTTGCAAGTCAATTTTTGTACTGTCCAAATTGCTGCATTACAAACATCACAAAAGACAGTTGCAGGGGGCAGTTTTCTACAGGACCTATTATAATTTGCTGCACAAAGGAGTCAAAACCTTTCTGGGAATTTCCTTTGTACGAAAACTTGACTCAGCTACTTGGCTTGAATTTTACAGACAGTTATGATCATGGAACTATAATTAATATATCTGATAAACGTGTTGATTATAATGTTCTAGAAAGTGATAGCGGAAACATGTCTTGCTTGCCTGAAAATATTTGCGCATTCCCTAACCTTATCGTTATCAAACTTGTTTATCACAAATTAGAAAAAATTGCAGATCTAAGCTGCTTGAAGATTTTGGATACGTTGGATTTGAGCAATAATCGCATTAAAAATCTACCTGCTTCTACATTTTCCGGATTGTCGTACTTAAGATGTCTTAGATTATCCTATAACCTGATCACATACATAGACCCTGGAGTATTTAAGTATACACCTAAAAGTCTGACTCGCATATACCTTAATGGCAATCGGCTGACCTCTGTGGACGTGACAATTCTGCATTCGATTCATTTTTTTGACAAGTTTGACCTGTCCTGGAATTCAATATCTAGTGTTACCAACAAATTAAATTCGACAGGTTTCTTACCAAATCAACCAATTGGAGGCGGAACAGTTAATCTAAATTATAATAATTTCACCACTGCCCCAACCCTGTCAGAACTTGGGTTCATGGATATTAAATCTGCATTGAGAGGTACATTTAACTATATATTTCATATCGAAGAAAATCCATTAAACTGTGATTGTAGATGTTTTACATTCATAAAACATGCTGCTCACGCTTCGATAAACTTTGATGGTCTTAGTTTTCAATGTCAGAATCCACCGCAACTCAAAAATTACGTGGCAAAAAAATTTAGAGAAAATCAAAACTCCTTTGATCTTTTAGTATGTAATATTTCTATTAGTGAAAAATGTCCACCAAAATGCCAGTGCTTCAAACAACCGTCAAAACAAAGAGTTGTAGTAAATTGTACTTTAACAAATAGAACGTCGATGTTAAAAGCAGTTCCGGATGAAGATAATCTTGATATTGATCTTAGTCATAACTTAATCTCGAATGTCGAATATTTAGATTATTTGAACAGGACAACTGCGATAGATTTGTCGTTCAATAATATTGTAAGTGTAGATTCCAGAGTGTTTACATTAAAGAATATTAATTCGATGATTTTGCATCACAATAAAATAACCGATTTGAAAAGATCAATACAACAAATGGATCCATGTAAGCTTAAGTTGGGAAACGTCATGTTGGGAAAGTGTTCTTGTGCTATGCAATGGATTCCAACATGGTTAGAACAACTTGAAGTTCGTCACTGTTTGCCACTGCAAAACGTTGTAATCTGTCATAAAGAAAATCAGCAATTGAATTTATCACTGCTTCATAAGACGGATCTCTGTCCCACTGAAGAATCTAGTCAAAATTTTGTATGGCTCTTACTTACTGTCCTTATCGGTTTCGTTCTTTCAATACTATTTTGTAACTTCAGACACGAAATTTACGTGTATTCCCGCAAAAGAAATTATTTTCCTAGAAAAACAGAAGAAAGAAGTACACATTATGACATATACTTGTCCTTTAATGCTGAGAACAATGACATTAGGCTATGGAGCAACACGGTTTTGTGCAAATACTTAGAAAACCAAGGGTTCGAAATTTGTTTTCCTCCAAGAGATTTTATAGTTGGTCGAAATCATGTAGACCAGATTAACTGGAGTATCAGCTGTAGCAGATCGTTTATTGTTATACTTAGCCAAGACTATCAGAAATCTCAATTACAAAATGTCGAATGGAGCCAAATCTGGTCCACATTTATATCTGACTATGCATCTAATATCATAGTAATAAATTACGATCTTATGTCGTGTAAAGACGTGACTCATAGAAAACTCAAAGCTTATATGCGACTTGGATATGCGCTCGATTTTTCTGATATTGATAACTGTCTGCTTAAAAAAATTATAAAAAACTTACATGGTTCCAGAAAACAAACATGATAATCCAAACTTAAAATAGCTTGTTATTTGTACTTTGAATACAATGATTCCAAAATAATTTAGAAAATTTACATGTGTTTATAGGTGTTTGCACTATATCAAACTTTAATGTTTGATTGCATCGTTACTATGGTTGAGTCTCGTCAACGAAAATTCGTATCGTGGTATTAGTGTTATATGATACGTAACGATATTATCATCTTTTTTCAAACGTTTTGTATTATAAATAGTCTTATAAATAATAAAAATATAGAATCTTGTCATAGATTTTGACTTTAAACGACTATTCTAGTCTTAATTTTTACTGTATCAGAAAAATCGATATTCTGAAATTTTGTACCGGTGCAACAGGTTTGTTGAATCGTATCGCGTTATATAAATATATCGGTATATTCTAACACCTCTAATCGTTACCCGTAGTCAACCTTATGAGCTGAAATTATACATCAAATGTTATACTGATTTATGTTGTAAAATTATTAGTTGGGTTTTTTTTTTTTTTTTTTGGCTAAGAATCCTCTCGGTTGGCTTTTGCATGCATGTGCCCATAGCGTTTTCTGTTCCTTTTCAGGACATTTGACTTAAAAGCTCTTGTGAGTTTTTGTCGTAGTTTTTTGTCCGTCGTCCGTCAACGTTTCACATTTTGAACTTTTTCTAACCGCTTAATGGATTGAAGCCAAACATGGCATAAATGGTGCGTACGGTGTGTTGACGAAGTGTGTTCCTTCGGTTCCGATCAGTCATCCAACATTAAGGCAGATAATAGATCGTTAATTTATCAGAGGTCCCTTTGGCAAATTCATACAAGAATATTATACTAAACAATGGCTGAATGGATCGAAACCAAACACCGATCATGAATGATCCTAAGAAGGTGCTGACTATGTGTTGTTACTTTTTCAACAGAAGGGAACTAACTTGAACGTCGGACCCCAAATAAAATTCATTCAAAAACTTCTTCTAGAGAATTGTTGAATGGATTGAAACCAAACATGGCTTAAATGTTCCTTACAGAGTGTTGCCAAACTGAAAGTGTTCTTATTTATTGCAGATACGTCTTCAAACATGGGCGTTAGCTTAACATATGACCTTTTGGTAAATTAATACAAAAATCTTCCTATAAAAAATGACTGAATATATGAAAACGAAACCAGTCAAATTTAAAGGACGAGGGTCGTTAAGGCCCATTTTTTGCCCAAGAATTCGGCTAAAAATGAAAATCGGCTAATATCTATTATTTCATATTTTTTGGATTGAAGAATGTCTATAAAAAGAAAATCCAACACAATGTTTAGTTTAATTAGTTCTACAATGGTCACATGACACAT
>JAULBM010319753.1:0-16896 GCA_032357055.1 Geukensia granosissima | reverse complement strand
CCTTATTTTCTTGACAACGGTAGGCGATAGAGAGGCTAATACATTTTAAAAACTCTCAATTATACAATTCTACTGGAAGCAAAATCCCGTCAAAATTCGACGAAATGGAAAATTTCTCATCTCCTGCAAAAATAGCATTTTCTAACCATTTGAACCCTTTTTACATAAAACGGTAAATGCTACAACATTGCTTGGAGTACCGTTTTTTGCATTTTTCATGGAGAGTCCTTCAAAAAAAATCATCAACGTTTTCATTATTAGGGCGTGGCAATTTTTGGACCACATATAGGTCATGACGCTTGTGGCTTGTTATGTTGGCTTTGTCATTGGGAAATTAAAGAAGGAAACTCAGTTGAATTTAGGAGTGACAGTGCCATACCATTATAACATAAGACTGATAGTCTTTTCGATATTTTTCGGTCGTATAAAAAAGATATGTGATATGATTGTCTATAAGACAGCATCCAGATCATGTAAATCATAAACCTCTACAGGTTGTCCTAAGCCATTCAACAATGGACACATGTCAACAACCTGTAAAAACAGCAAAAATAAGATATGATATTCACATAAAACGAAAATCGTTCAAATAAGTAAACAATGAAAATCAGGTAAATGTTTGACTCTGGACCATGAACATTTAGAATGAACATGCAATTTTCGTCATCAACATCAATATGTACTACGCAAAAAGGCAAGAATATCTTCTTTTCCGAATTCATATCAGTTGAAGTTTCATTTTTGATAAACCACAACCTTCAATTTTAGCGCCCTTTTAGTCAGCAACAACCATATGAAGTGTAGAATACCCATGTGAGAGATCAGAATTGCATATTCCAAAGACAATGAAAGAGACAAGAAAAATTTGAAAGACACTAAAAGATAAAACGAAAACAAAAGGAACAAAGGCTTGGAATCCATGAACTCCTTTACAAAACAAGAGTGTGATCAGGTGCTCATGAAGGATAATCATTATCTGTCTTGCGCGCAACACCCATCGTGGAATCCTTAAACTATAATCCAGGTAAACGTAAATCCGAGAAAAGGTAAACCTATTTTTGTATTACCGGTAACAAACCCAATGGATCAACCAATTCATGATAGCAACTATAAAATGTTAAGAGGGACGACTTTAACCTTGATTGGATGTATCCTTGTTGTAGTTGTTTATGTGACAACAACAATGCTCTTTTCATAAAATCCAGATACTTGGAATAGTCATGAGAGTATCGAATCAACTGCGAAACATAAACACCGTATGCTGGGGAAGCAGGAATATTGCCGCATAAATATGGGACCCGTTTGTCTTAAATCTATGAAACCAGTTTTAAGACTTGTCAATTTCGATGAATAAATCTAGGTATGAAGCAGACGTTGTAGAGTCTGTGGTCTCCTTTATTTCTTGTTCGCTAGGATATATTTGGTCGAAATGTTCAATGAACGTAGAATAAGTCTTTGACAAAGGATCATCGATATAGCGAAAAGTAAATTTAAACGATCTGGCCAATTTCTTTTTGTTATTTCAGGAGTCCCTGAATGAATATTGCTACATCAAGTCGGCTAGTAGGGGCGCACAATTTGTGCCCATTGAAATATCAAA
Organism: Geukensia granosissima; assembly: GCA_032357055.1. Lineage (NCBI taxonomy): Eukaryota > Metazoa > Mollusca > Bivalvia > Mytilida > Mytilidae > Geukensia > Geukensia granosissima. The sequence goes on along the minus strand of JAULBM010319753.1, from coordinate 15,296 downwards.
TGCCAACCGTCTGTTTAAAAAGAAATAGGAGTTAACATATGGTATTTGACGATTTGCCGGCATCAATTGGCGAGTTGATGGTCGCGAATCAAGTTTACGAGCGACGTGTTAGCGACTTTCAAATCAACATTGATGCTGGTAAATCTTCAAATACGATACGGTTAACTTCATTGTTAAGTAAATTAATAAAAATACGCTTAGTCTTAATACTTTTAAAATAATGAATTAACGTCGGCGTGCGCACAGTTCATCCATTCAAGGTTATAAATTAACATAGACACTAATACAGGTCATCGTTAAACAGCATTGTACACACAGTTAAGTCATAAACAAATTACAACAATACAGTTATCAAACTACTGGTCAGACCCATCTTATTTTGCAGATCATATTAAGTTAACTATATGAAACATTTTCAAATCAATACGCATTCAATAGCTACAACATTATTTTTGTTATTGCGCAATTTCAAAATCAGATAACTAGACATTTCCGTGTACTTAACACATTTGTGGTTATCAACGTGAGCTCATCAAAACGAAACACCTTTGCATGCATTTTGATGGTAGAATTTCTATGTTAAGACTTGTCGATTTTTATAAATTTATCGAAAGTTTAATATTTTGTGTGATAAGACGATGGTTTTTCTCGGATGTTAAAATTGAGACGGTTTATATGTTGTAATCTAGATGCAAGAATAAATAGCAACGGCTAGCTACTTTACGATTGTTACTTGCTCATTGTTGCTTAATTAAAAAAGGATATGATTCAATAGCATTTAAATTCAGCATATTTACATGACATTGGTAATCGTGTATTCTAATGGTCATTTGACTGTAAAGGAAATCTAGGAACGATGTTCCAGAACAAAACAAAAATAAATCAAAAATGGTTTACACATTGCACACGTACCAATAACTAAGCGAATAAAGGACAAAAACTTTCTTGCAACTTCAGATGTTTCGATGAAGTCTTTAAAGACACAAAGTGACGATCCTATTAGTCCCGTTCACAGATGTTTCAAAATTCATGAAATCCATTAAAATGTTATCGGATGTGATATATTGATACCTATGCAGTAAATTTATATACTATTTTAATGATTAAAAAATGTCTGTATTTAGCCATCCAACATATGATACGAATTTGACAATGTACGTGATTCTCTTTATTATTACTATAACGTCTTTATAAAATTATCGAAGTCGTTGGGGGAAACTGGCTCATTGTATCAATAAGGGTGAAAAATTTACCTCTACAGGTAAGGCGATAAAAAATAAATCATGCCTATTCTTCGGGGAGAAAAAAAATAGATCGATCCAGTCCTCCCCCCCCCGCCCCCTGGAAAGACAGACATGGGTGGAAGCGTCACCTTGCGAGTAAAAGTTGAAACCCCGACTCCGCATGTGAATGAGTTAAAACGCAAGTTAATTAACATTTCCGAGTTTCTTTCCAAGAAACTTGAAATATTTCACCGTTGATTATAAAACATAATTAAATTAATCACACATTCAGATATTTCAGTTCAAATATCCAGAAACGGTTAATATCTAAAAATTTTAGTATTTACATATTTGGGTGTCCTCTACATAATGAAAGGTTGACCAGGATAATATATTTGAGTATCAATATTAAAAAGACTGTGAAATATTATTACGACAGACACGATCCACGTCTTACAGCTATTAAAAAGCCATTTAACTACGTGAACTACTTGTAAAGCGCTTTTCTGGATTTACCTACATCCGACACGCTTAGCGCCAAACCTAGGAAGATCAGTTAAACTTGTTGAATTTCTAGTAATATTCATTTACCAAACAGCATATACCTTGGTACCAAACTCCGAAACAATAGTGACACGTCTTAGCTTTGGCTAGTAACGATTTACCCCACTGCAGGAAGCCCTATCAAATTTTTGTTTACCCGGGAAATAAAAGCATTTCCGTTTTAACATTATCGGGTGTAATTGTCATAAATTTCAGTTACATGTTACTTCAATTACAAATATTTTAGAATAAAACTTCATCGAAAAACCACCCATGGGAAAAAACGGTTTTCATCTCTACCTGGTGCAAATAACGTCAGCAATATTGTCAAGTTGCAAATCTTTATTCTGTGACGTTATAAACTTCAGGAAAATGCAACAATAAAAAATGCACGTTTATTTAAATTTCTTTAGTTCTGCATTGAATAAAAGGGATTGGGGCAGCGGTTATAAGATGAGGTACGAACGTTGACCGCTGTTTGGAGCTTGATACATTTCCAATCCTGCGTCTTTAATTTATATTTAGCTTGCCACGGCAAAAAGGTTTAGGAAATATTAGGTTAACTACACCAGTGTTGTAATAAAAGGTCAAGATGACTATATTATGACTATATAATAATAATTTTTTGTAATACTGTTCCTTAATTTGATATCCCTTTTCATACTTATTAACATGGTCGTATGGATAAACACCAAGCAAATCGCTGCCAAACAATAATATGAGCCATAGCTTGAATCTCCGATAGTCGGAGTGATATATGTTCCATATGCGTGAAGAATATTACAAATAAAAAGGTCAAAATAGAAAATCAACGTCATCTGTTCTATTGTAAAGTTTTGCCTGTCATAAGAGTCAATTTCTAGATATGAGTTAAAAGTATGAACTGATTTGTCTATCGCAAAGATGCAATCCGCATTGTTACCAAATAAAAGTACATCATATGCAGAGCTTGAAACTGAAAGATCGCACAAGCCTTCCCTTTTTCTCCTTGAGACCCTCTATGAAATCATCTTCCTACAAATAAAGGACTAAATATGTCAGGAGGAAAGTGCGTTTTGCAATCACTGAAAAGCCAGCTTACTGTTTTGCCAATTCCCACAAACATGTCTAAAATTAGTTCAAAAATCAACCCGTCTGCGACATCGCGTACAGTACGTTTTTCTTCAATTCAAAGTAAATTTTGTCCTTTCCTATAATCCAATATTTGTTCCTGCTTTAACCATACTTTGTGTTTTAACAAAAGCAAACATAATATCATTTAATTAATCTGTACAGAATAGAATGAGAAGAAGTTGTTAACGGGTAGAGACGTCAGATGCTTGAACGCAATTTTAAAGGAGATTGGCAATACTTGATTATCCTACCAGAATATTTTTTAAGAATCATTTTGCATCCTCATTTCACAAAGCCATGAAATGAAGCTATTGTCTCAGTGACATGAAGCCCATTTGGAACGCCGCTAAAATAGTTGTCCGTCATATTCAAAAACAGGTGGCCAATTGGTCCCCTTACGTACCTCATGGAAGGACAAAAAAAATGTGTCCTGATATCATCTCAACACTTCAATACCAGGAGTGGCTAGGGATGATAACGGAAACAATAGAAAGCAAAATTTCAATTCGTTTATCACACACGTTATCATATTAATAAAGTTATAATAATGATATAAACTGTGCAGTGCAATATGTCAGAAAGCTAGGAACTAAATACTTGTAAAATTTAATTGTTATTATATATACTAGGAAAAAAGAGACCAAGAATGAATGGACAGTCATTACAATAACCTTCGCTATATGCCAAAGCTTTCCTTTAGTTGTCAATTAAGGTTTTTTTAATTTTGAAGATAAGTTCAAATGTAAAGCGGCCACACTTATTGACATAACATTACCTAGAAATGGGATAAAGACTAGCCTGGGAAAGATTTGGAAAATATGAACACTTAAAAATTGCATCCGATGGAATCTATCCTAAATATTCTTAACCGTTTGAAAGTGCACATGATCTATTTCCTTGTCTTAATTTCACAATTGTGTTTATGGATTATTTAGATCGTTTTTCATATTTTTTGTTGTAAAAAACACTCAGTATAAAGTTTTGATTGCCATTTTTCTCTCGTTAAGTGTAAAATACCCATGCGAGAGAATAAAAGGGCATAGTCCAAAGAGAGGACACAAATTCGAAAATAACTTAAAGATAAAACAAAAAAGGCTCGCATTTAATTGAGCTCTATGTATATAGAAGGATTTTTTGTTTCTAGTGTAAAAACTGTATAAAATTTTATACATTATAATGCCAAACGAATACAATCGTTAGTTTAACAATAAATTATGATTCCTGCAGCAAAGGAAAAAAATATTTTGGTATCAGCGTGCCATGCTATTTAAACCCATCTAACGTTATGAAAATGCTCACAGAGAAATTGTCCCAAAAACGAAGAATGAACATGCAATTACTGTATGACAGAAAAGCTCAAATGAAATAATACTAGTCTCTTAGATAATGCATTTAAGATACAGTTATGAAAGTTTGAATATCCTTGTTAAATTTACGTAAGATTTGTTTGGTTAATGCGTTACTGTAAGTTCTCAGGTGATTTATCACTGGGATTGTCCATCCAAATGTCCGTGTTTTATCGTTTTATGTTAAGATAACATTTTGTTGGTTACACGGGAATGACGCAGAAAATCATTTGATGATTCTTATCAGGTTATTTATTTTGAAGCACAATCACACTTGTATTATCCAATGGTATACAAAACGTCCACATTAAAATATTCTTTTTGTCAAGCTTTTCTCGAATGCGAATTTTGGGCTAAATTAAGTTATATGTCCGTTTCCGCCTTTATATCTATTTTGAATCAAAAGAAAGAATTATCTTACAGTTAACGGTTCAGGGCATATACAGTGCAAAATAGTTTCATATACTATCATCTGCCCCTTAATATCACTACGGGGATTTAACATTGAGGGTTGGCCTTCTTTGTTTTTCACTGGAGCGCTGAAGTTTGACCTAGTAAAAGTAATTTGAAAATTTTTATTCGGACCTGCGGTTGCGAGTCATAACAGAAAAATTACATATAAAATTCCTTTCAGGGGAGACACTATGCATTTCGGCAGGTTTTTTAATCCTAGTGAAATCACTTAATTATTACGCGTTGTTGACAATGTGTACTCCCGGTCTCGAGCCAGCGCGTGCAAAGGGCCACCACCGGTAAACAAATGTTTAATTTTATAATGTAAAATCCCCGTAGAGAATTAAAAACTCGGCGCAGCTTAAAATACGTCATATTTGCTAAAAGTTATTATTGCAAGTTATTTGCACTTTTTTTCAATCTACAAAATAAAGACTTTATTATATGAATACGGTAGACAGTTTTTTTCACACCTTTTTTATCGGTTCCAACAAACTCTGACATAGAGTATAGAAAATTTCAATGTTGAATAAATATGGAATCTTCTGGGAATGCTACAATGTATTTGTACATTTATTTATTAAAAATGATAAAATGGTTTTACTGTAGTGGTCTTAAACAATAAACAAACACCGGAAGACAAGCTTTAAAAGGTGAAACAAATTAGTATTTTTAGTACTTTTTAGTTTAAAATATTAAACCGCCAGATATCATGCATTCTGTGACATCCCTATAATTGCATATATACTGTAGCTACTACTGTATAACCTTTAGCTTTTGCATTTATTTGGACAAGTTAGAACACGTTTTGCAATGAAGTCCACTACAAGATCTTTTGAGTTAGGTCCCTTAGTTTCTTTGCTCTTGTTTTGTTAATGTCTATCCTGCAATCGCTTAATCGTTTGCTTACATGTAATTTATCAAAAATAAAAAATACGGTCAAAGACTGGTCTGCAGGTTTAAATTGTAGTACTCAAAAAATTTTGCAACACTTGTAAATTACATAATTGTGCAAATGTTGAAATTTAATTATTTACAGAAGCTTCAAAAGGAAATGTTACAAACATCGTTGTAGGGTCTTTTTTCGAAAAAAAGCTCAAGAAAGGAAATGATTATGAATGGCATCAAATTTGACGTGAACTTCACTTCTTAACACAAACCCAAATCATATGTGACGTTACGAAAAAAAAATATTTAATTTTTCTCGAGTTGGTTAATGTGTTAAACTTGCAAACTTCATGTATTGAAAAATAAATGAGATTGTGTTGCCATTATGGAACTTGAGAACAATTTCCTAACCTGTCCATTTTCAAAGGACGGCTGGACTTGCAATATGAAGGCAATGTGTTTGGTTATAAATGGATATGATAACAAAAGTTTATTATCCGCAAATATGTTTTTAACTTTTGTTCCCCTGGAATAATTTTGACAATATCAGGTTTGACGTTAAATTACATCAACACAAATGGATTTTAAACAACATTCACGCACATTGTTGTAAGTCAATATGTTCTCCTTCGTCTTTTTTGCAGGTGGAAATAAACACATTTACGTCAATTTCATGAGTTGCAAATTTTTTTTTAAATAGTATATATTAAGATTTTGGTTTAATTTTATTACATAGAAATGTTGTTGTTTTTTTCTTACTTTTTCATGTGAACCAATTTGTTCTTTCAAACTTTTACTACCTTTTTTGAAAGTGATTTTTTTCTAATGCAGTACTTTGACAATATTTTGCCAATCTTTGTTAGATTTCTTTCAAAAGATATCATTTTATTAAACAATGATTGTTAAACAATAGAAAATCGTAAAAAAAAACAATCATTGAAAAGAAATAATCCTTTAATATCTACATATAAAATCAGCTCAGTTAATTATTGTTACTTACCTGTAAGCAAATTAAGTTTTAAAAATCCTTTTATGGTTTTCTAGAGTTTATTTTCAATCACATCTCAAATACTGAAACTTTTTGCGTTGTGTTGAATTTTTAAAATGCTATCTTTAAAAATGCTATAATTTAAAGATAATATCGATAGAGATATCAATGAAATACTTTGATAATTTGCATGTTTATCTTATTTAAAATTCTTAAAACAAGTTTCCTTTACTAAAAGAAATGTAGCTTTGTTTATTTTTACTATATCAATTTCACGTGGTTATAAGACCCATCTTTCTATGCAGGAGTGCTGAATGGCATTTTTATATCTTGACTGTCATTTGGTGGATAGCTGTTTCGTGGACAACCATGCCACATCTTCTATTTTAATATTAATATGAATTACCTGTTTGGAAATTTTTTGTGTCAGTAAATCATAAATATAAAGAATTTATTTCAATCCGAGTAGTTAGTAAAATGGGTGGTCGACATCTTGAATTGAATTGAATTCTATAATGATCATTTTGTCACCTATTTCTCACTTATAAAAGAATTAAGCACTTATCTTTTCTAATTGGAGTATTTCTGAACAAATCAGGACAGACAAAAACTCTCATCCATTTTATGACGTACAAATTGTTCTAATTCTTATATAATATTGATTTACTTGCATATTGTCCTACAAATATTATACTACGAATCATATTATAGTAAAAACATTCATCCCGCCTTTGATCAGTATCCTATTGCTTGCAGCATATGTAAATGGCTACTAGGCAAGTCTCCCGCTGCTGAAAAATGAAAAATTGTTGATAATAACCCGTGCAAGGGCTTACGTTCGCTTTGGTTTAAAGGGGGTTGAACATCAGGAGACAGATATTACAGGGAATTGTTAGTTTGAAAACAAAACTTTTGTAATTATGAATTGCGAGGGTTGTTGTATTTAATGTTATTTCATTGTAGAGATTGTTTATGAACTTTTTTGAAAGCGTGAAATTGTGACCTTACATAACAAAATTAAAAAAAAATTGGTATTGTTCTACTGAATACATTAATGTAAGATTTTTTTTGTACAAATATTTTTTCCGATGGCCAGACAGTGAACCAAAATATTGTTTTTTCATTTCAGATGCTGGCCAGATTTTTAAAAAAATCAGGGTCACAAGTTTTTTCTGCGCCTCCCCCAAAAATCAAATGGTCCGTACCTTAAGACTAAATTAATTTCCATATATGTACATCTTGTCCACAGAGTAAAATAGATTGTTTTCCTATAAATAAAAATTTATGTATTTTTGGGTATAATACTTTGCGCCATTACAGGAGAATCATGAAATCCAAAAATATATATGTATATCCTATTTGTGCAAATTATGGACCAGAAATGTTGTCTGACTTAAAAATCTGTCCAATGACGGAAACAATATGCCTTTATTTTCGTTTTTCTTCCAAAGAAACAAAACGAAATAATCATAAACGAGGATGATAGATGTGACTTTGCATTGTACCTAAAAGACACACAGGAAAAATTATTAATTCATCCTGGAAGGAAGAGAAGCGAAACACAAAATGAGGTCTTCTCATTTAAAAGTATAGATTGCAGGATTGGAAAAATCTAGACTTTCACATACTTCCTCGAACGGATAGCAGTGAAACTATGCACGAATGTGAATCTAATGTTCTGATGTCATTCACTGAGACTAAAATACAATGGCCATTCCCTAAGGCAGAAAAAAAACCATCGTCCCCCTTATAAAATTAAATGTCGTTCTCTTGGTAACTTTTTATCTTGTGACTCGTTCATTAGATTTTGGACCTAAAATGGTGGTTGTGCACCGTTTTCAGGTTGTTCAAACCAGGCCCTAGCTGCGAAACCAAGCTCTTACATTTTTATATTCTTGTCGAAACGTTAGATTGCCAAATCAGAATAAAAAAGATTGAGAGCTACGATTTCGCATCTACTCGATCTAGCTCGGCCCCTACTTTACTATCCCAGTCAACAATTGTGGGTATTTTGGATAATGGCGTCAAAGATCTGACAATTTGATGGCAGATGCATGACACAGGGTGAATTTAAAGCTGCCCTTGCACCCTTTCACAAAGATCGAATGGCTATTTACCGCTGTTCACCCAGTACAAATAATTTTCTTTTGGCGCACTAAAAAACCGGAAATGAACACTAACTTTTAAGTTTAGAATCGGGTCAGGGAACGGTTTGTCGATTCGAGTCGAGTTTTTCCCCATTTTCTCCCGAAATCCCCCGAAGACGATAATTATATTCTGTCTTGTTAAACTTCATGTACAACTGTATATTGATGGTGTAAAAAAATGACTTCCGGTAAATAATGAATAAATAGGAACGACACCAAATTTCTACTCTGTTAATTTAGTTATATAGATAGTGCAATACGAAAATTTCACTTTTTGCACCTGTTTTTTTAAAATAGGTTATCCGATACCGATCTGTTCTATTGAAGTATCTTCCTTCATTTAATATGGAACACTCCCTCTTGGAATACAGCGTTGTGTAACCAATCTAAAAGTATTTGTCAAATTCAGTTTCTGTGCAACACATTACTTGACACTATTCTTAGCTGGATATATTGTTAATGTTACATTTTATATCTCCACCACAAATGAGGCCCTATATCCGACCGTCAATCAATAATATTTCTAAGGTCGAACCATGTCATGAATAAAAGTGAAAGGTAAATTCTACAACAACTTAATATACACTGTATTTATTGAAGTTGTGCGCCACAGTTTCAGTTTTCCCTCGAGAGTTTTCAACTCAGATGTGCAGGGGGATAGAAGGAACAAGTGTGTCCATTAAATTTATAAATTTGCACTATGTCAGCCAATTACTAGTTTCTTATTATACTCACAGGTGATAATAAAAAATAATACAAGTTTCAGAAACAATATTGATTTTCCCATTCAATATTGTTTGCACATGATATCTCTATATGTATCAGTATAATTAGTTTCACACATTATATATTACAGTAATTGGTTACAGATAGCGTTATAAATTAAGCAGATTAATTTGACTATATTCTTTAATTTTAGGTATGGAATAAATGCGGGAGTGTACATGCCACCAGTTGGATGTAAAATGATTGCAGATGGCTGTGACCCTATTTTTGTTTTGGAATCAGACGAAACACGTGACTGTAGAACTGGACAAGTAATCAATTTAAAAGATAAACCTGCAACAGCAAAACCAGTTTTTCCGGGCATGCTCCCGACATTTCCGGGTCTGATGCGACCGGATCTCGCGAAAATGATGAATAACGGAATGAATTTCAAATACAATTATTACAGCTCAAATTTCGGAGACGGTGTTGGTGATACGACAACTAATTCATTAAGAAATTACTTATTATACAATGGGCTGATGAATTAAAAGAACATGCTGAGAATACAGTTTGTAATAGTTCCATATTTAACATTTTAAAGCCAGTGTTCGTGAAAGCACGAAAACACTATATATCATATAGTACGTCCACAAACGAAAATTAACTTGAACCAGCATTTATAGAAAAACTAAATGTTATTTAATAATTAGCAGGAAATACACGTTTCAATTTAGTACATTTAAACACGTGTTATTTGATAAATTTATTATTTCAATAAAACTTTTTGTAGAATCAATTTTCTCAACAGATTTTGGAACATTACAGTTCCTAATGTAATAAATATAAAAAGATGTGGCATGATTGTCCATGAGACAGCCACCCACCCACCAAATGACAGTAGAATTTAAACTTCTACAGGTCCCATTACGGCCTTCAACATTGAACCAGAGTACATACCATAACGGAAGCTGTAAATGACTCCGAAATGTGAAAATATACATAAAACACGAAAATCGACACAATCTATTGCAAAATTGGTGAACAAATAACAACAAATGACCAACAAAACAACGACAATCACTGGACTACAGGTTCCTGGCTTGGGACAGGAACATAAGCATGTGGCGGGGTTAAACAGGTTGGTGAGCGCTCAACCCTCCCCCTAACCTTGGACAATTATGTGACAAAACAGCATTTAAAACACACTATAAAAATCGGTTGAAATGGATTTAACACTTGAGATTCATTCTAAAAACCAACAACAAATACAATTAAAACTAATACAAAATACAACAAAAGTATTGACCTCAAATGAGTACTCGCAGTTGCTGTCTGCTTTTTAACACCCAAAAGCATCCGATCAGGAAATCAAGATTTCTTTAAATACGGCGTCAATATAAACACGTGCAATTGGATTTAGTGTTTAAATATAATTTGTACTTAAAGAAAACAAGGGTCTTCAAATGCCAAAATGAAAATATATATAGACCGGCAGTAGAAAGTGCTATAACAAGTATAAAATGTTTTAGTTCCGTATTTTTTTAAAAAGGTATGATTCTGGTAATATGCTTCTTAAAAGTACGAATGTAAATATCGGAAATAAACTGACTTCCTGCGGGAAATTTGTTGTTTTCTAAATTATACATCAAATCTTCTTCGCTAGCCGAGGGTTTATTATAAAACACCAGAAATAAGAACCGCTTTTAGCAACGGGTTTCATCAGTCACATGATCCCAGAATAACTCTCATTTCAACTGTGATTAAAATTTGATTTTCTGTTTTTTGAAAAGCTGGGATGGTCAAAGTCCCGATAGATGCAATGTTATCGATGGACCTCGGGTAAGTCCGTTAATCTTCTTGAAGTTTAAGGAGGGTACGGACTCAACCGGTTGCAACCAGTGAAATCAATGTAAAATTTTAAAACGTATTGAAATAAAAAGTCATAATAAAAATAAAACGTAAATGTAATTTCCGGTTTATCCATTTTGTTATGTAGTTATTTAGGATCGTTGAGTCATTTAGCAAAATCTTCAATTTATTTTCAAAAGAAAACAGTATTACTAATCATTAAACCACATTGACTGATTGATTGTTGTTTTTGTCAGGTGAGCCATATTTCAGTCGTATTCAGGATGGGAACAAGTTACTAAACAATAAATCAATAGGAAGACTGTGAACAGGGGACCGACAAGGAGAGATTTCTTGACTGCCACTAGAAAATAACGGGTGGGAAAAAATTTAGACTTGTAACTGGCTTACTCACCACTCAGAATGAGCTGTTACAAGGAGTTTTTAACATGCTTAATACGTGGCATTCTATCTCTATACATTGGGCGTCTTTAACCTCTCCCTCCAGACGAATTTTGAATTCGTTTATCTCGCACAACAGTGGTTCCCCTTCTCGAGGATTAGTACCACTAATACCGAGATACTTATTGCTTATTTTCTCCCCGGCACAACCCTGTGGAAGGTGATATCTGGTATTTATACATTCCGCTTAAAACGGACGCTCATTTGGCAGGGGTTCTACCTGCTGGTGAAGAAATCGAAGGTGTCTATTTCTATACCTCTGCAGCCATCGGGGAACACAAAAATTCCCAGGAATACGCCCACTTATTACTGTATTTGTTTCACTCATCACTTCAATTGGAATTTATGTTAAACGGACAGAAATATTTATAGATTATTGATTCGGCTATAAGTTACATAAACAAATAAAAGCTTTACACACAACTTCCCTAAAATGGAAGACTAGACCATTAAATTTTGAAAGTTTAAGTACAACAACAGTGCAAACAATCTTAAATTCTAAAGGATAAATTTTTGCTATAAAGAATGCTTTTTTAATTTGATGTGATGCAGTAGCAATTCAAAAAGGCAAATCACACTCTCAAACCGGGATTTTGTTGAAGGTTTTGTAAAACTTTCGTATATTCCTTACTTTTCAAATTTAATAACCTGCATTATACATATAACCACCTCTGTGATAAATTTAAGAAGTAACAGTACTAGCTAGTAATAATTGCTTTAATTTGTACTTGGTTTAGTCATCCAAATCAACACAATTATTATCCGTATAATTATCGCCAAAGCTAATAAGTAAAACAGTCAAACAGCTAGTTTAAAGGGCTTTTTGTAAGTGTCATTTGATTCACAAGACCGAACCCTTTCAAAGTTATTGGATCAAGTGACAGAGATATGTATACTTTTTCACTTCCAGGTTTATTTGGAATACACAATGAATTCTAATTGCGTTAACAAAGACGCAATGAAATAAAATATATTATCGTACGCCTCGATTTCTTTTTGTTTTACAAAACAATGTCGTTTCCATTCATTAAGCACCATTTCAATAATATGAAACATTAAAAATCATGGCGGCATTTCAATAATGTTTGCTAAAATAACATTTAATTGTATCTGAAATGATTGGTATAATGATGGGATCAAATTTGTTCATAAAGGTTTTTGGAATATTTTTTCTTTTCATCGCAAAAAATGGTAAGTAAATCAGAAGTTTTTATACAAAAAATTAACATGTTTCTTTCAGTTAAATACGTACATTCTAATTCACAAGTCATATTTTTGTTAATGCGTTTTAGGGAAATTGATTGCAATTAAATGAAAGAATATGGAATATATGCCAAAAAGACACAACCAACATGTTTCAGGATTGTTCACTGCATTATTTGTCGTTAAGCTGTTGCTTTTAGTTCACTAGATTTCCATTGGGCTTGAAACAAAATCTTAAAATAAATAGTTCTTTGCATTTATTTTCTTGTATGACTGCTTTGTTCACGCCCAGTATTTTATGCCCGAATATTGCTTTTGTCTTTTGTTTCGTTTTATGTTTATTCGGTTTTTGGGCATGAGCACATTTGGTAAAGCTCGATACGGAAAAGAACATCGTTATTAAGTAATCACTTAATTTCTTAATATAATTTCATATTTATTCAGTCAGTTATAAAACAATCTAAATGATACATATGAAATTGAAAGCGATTGTGCAGTTCTTTAAAAATGAATTCAAATTTTATTTAAAAAATGGTAAAAAGGATTTTTGTTCTGGTCAGTAGCATGTGAACAATCACTCCCGTAAGTAAAAATTTACATTTGCATAATATTTTACCCAATACTCAATTTCATATTTTTGCCATTTTTTATTTCTTATATAACTTATACTGTTATAAATGCCTGACTATTTAACTAAACACTCAAGGACGGTCCGGAATACAATATGAAAATACAAGTAAAGGCTTAGCCGTGTTTCCTTTTAAAATTAAAATGTACCATTCTGGTTCCCGGCTTTTGGAAAGTAGTAAAAAAAAATTCCGTAGAAATCATCACTAAGACGTGAGTCATTTTCTGTCGTAGACAAATTTGTCATAGCTTTCATTTTTGGTTTTTATAAAAAAAAAAAAGGTTATGTGGAACATAAATACCTTAATTAGTTGTGGCAGTCGTAGAATGCAAATGCATACTTTGCGATAAATTATATAGGGGATAAAGCAGATTGCCCATTCTTACGTCCATATCACGTGATTCTTACCACAAAAGAGAACCACTTTAACAAATTCTTTATTTCTAACTAGGACTTCCCGAAGTAGGTTTTTGAAAAGATCTTATCAGGAAGTTATACTCCTTTAACATGGTTGCCCTTAATTGTATAGAATGAATTAAACTCGACAATGATGTTAGATAAGGGGATAAAAATCAATTGCTCTGTTTCTCTGCAGGATGTTAGAACCCCTCATGACTTGGGCGGAATGTACAATGAATTCTTAACAAAAGTGCGTCGTGTGGAAACTCTGCTTGGATAAATTCCATTTTCAAAGCATGTTAAATATTTAAAGACCGCTTTGCTGCAGCTCGTAAAAAATTTCTGCGTTTGTGGCAAATTGCCCCGACCATATCTTTGGTATGAAAATGGCTTTTCACTTTGTTTTTTTTTTCGTTTTTGCCATATACATTCTAATATTTTACGTCATAATTTGTTTTATTTTAACATGGGTTACACTTAAAAGGGGTAACACCAGGAAAGCCGCTTCTTTTTACTTTTTTAAATTTTCATATTTGAAAAGCACGAAATTTTTCCCTACATAATACACAATTTAACGACAAATTTCGATTCCAAAGTCAGTAATGAAAAAATCAGAATTTCTTGATATGACTTACTTTATGCATTTTGCGAATAGATTTGGCCCTACCGAACACATGAAACATTGACTGCAACTCTCCACTAAAATTTCTTATGGATAAACCCTTACTCAGAACGTTTGCCTGTGATAAGAGAAATTTATAAAGCAATCTCTCGAATTGAGGAAATGAGGTCTGTGTCGGTCAAAAGTTTTCTATCTAGATTATGTTTTCTTGTAATTTATGTTTATATTGAGATAATGTATTGTGTTCTTATATTGTTTGCCTTTTATATTTGTGTATGTACATTTATCTGCCTGACCCATATGGGTGTAATTTTGCAAATAAATAAATAAGATAAAAAGTTATATTGGTATAAGAAGAACACCTCAGTCCAAAATTTTATTTGTTGGAGCATGCAACTCGTCATTTTCTGTAAAAATGACCTAAATGCGGACGAAAATTGTTCAGATCGGCAGTTATGTCCTATGATGCTATTGAGTCGTTATCGCTGAAGTCAAATTGTCAATTGCGTTTTGTTTGCATTCATTGAACAAATTAAAACATAAAACTGCAATTTTTCAGCTGATATTGAAATTCACCCGTGGTGAACCTATTCATTTTAATGAAAACACCGAGACTCTGTATCAATAAATTATGATTTACATTAATTGTTTCCTAAAACTATCAATTTTACAATTATTTTTTATGAATGAGTAACAGAAAATGAAAACAATTAAACGGACAACAC
>JAULBM010319742.1:0-13614 GCA_032357055.1 Geukensia granosissima | reverse complement strand
AGGACCATCTAACAATCATTTCTGCAAAGTAACAATTCAATCCACTGTGTAGTTTCTGACAAGAAGATGTTTGAAATATGGACCAATCAGAACACATAATTGGCCCTGGCGGCCATGTTGAATTTCTTATCGGCACCAATTTCACAAATCTGGTAAAGGACCATCTGCCTAACATTTCTTCCAAGTTTGGTTCAAATCTGTTCAGTGGTTTCAGAGGAGAAGATGAAAATGTGAAAAGTTAACATACGACGCGGACGACGACGACGACGGCGGACGCAAAGTGATGACAAAAGCTCACCTGGCCCTTTGGGCCAGGTGAGCTAAAAATGAGTTTCAAACACTGCTTTACAGATTACCTTATGGTGTAAATATTTCCATTATTAAAGAAGCCTTAAGGCAGCCTGTGGCTTCCTCATATACAACATTTTCATTTATATATTAAGACATGAAGTTTTAAGTTAATTTCCCAAAGTCTCATGTGTTAAGCTATGATCAGTTATGGTAGCCATCTTGGTTAATAAGAGGACATTCCAGATATGAAAGGAGACCACCTAAGAACCATTCTACTAAACTTTGGTTTCAATTAATAATGTTAGCTGTATCAGAGGAAATAATTTTTGAAAAATTTTACTAATTTTAGTTATGGTGGCTATCTTCATTGGTAATCTGGAATGATGGATAAAAGGTTAGTTGAGGTTGAAGCAAGGTTCTT
This sequence comes from Geukensia granosissima, assembly GCA_032357055.1. Classification (NCBI taxonomy): domain Eukaryota; kingdom Metazoa; phylum Mollusca; class Bivalvia; order Mytilida; family Mytilidae; genus Geukensia; species Geukensia granosissima. The sequence continues at coordinate 12,902 of JAULBM010319742.1, read as the reverse complement.
TCCAATCAGCCCAAGGTTTCAGAGAAATTCACTATGAAAATATTGATGACAGACAATTGACTCCCAAGTGATTTCAAAGCCTACATGGCCCGTAACACTACTGAGGTGAGCTAAATCAGGGGGTCATTCAAAGAGAAAAGTCTGGAAATTAATGGTATTAGTTCCGGAAGGTGTTATAGCACAGTGCATTTCAACTATGTGACAACAATTTCTGGCAATACAGTTGAAATAGAAATATTATTTTTGAGGTCAAACACATTCCAAACTTAGCATGCTTAAAGGTCATCAATATCCATAAATAATTTTAATGACATGATCTCGTTACATTTACAACATTTTTTCTGCAAATTATGTAATTACAAATCAACACCTGAATATTTCTGACATTTATAGAGATCATTAAATACTTGCACTAATAATTATCTTGCCCATGCATTATCTCATAATAAGTTTTAACATTCTGATATTACATCAAATTGGGAGTACACAAATATTTACTATTTTTAACTTTTTGAATGAAGCAAATACCTTAAGTGCCTAATATTGACAAAACATTTTATGAATACACACAATTTTTGTTCTCAAAATATTTTAAGGTTGTGTAACTGATCCAAACAGGGTGATTTTTCAAATATGAATACAAGATTTTTGAATTTTTTAAGTGTAGAAAATGAGATCAATTATCAATAGCCTGACAGGGCCAGCTGGGATACAGATGATAATATAAAACATCAGTTAGTCTTTTTATCTGCAACGTCATAATCAACGTCACGTGACCACTGGCCTGATATTTTCCAGCATCACAGCTGTAGACTCAAGTGCAACTGATACTGAAAGTATCAGGCAACAACATCAAAAGGATAAGTTCAAAACTGCCGAAAAATATATCCCTGGATTAATGTGTTTTTAATGTCAGTAAGGTCAAGCGGAGTAAATGCTGGTCACTGGGAGTAAATTTCAGGACTGTGAAGTCAAGTGTACCTGGTTGTTGTTACTACATAGAATGTTCAAAATAATTGGACACCTTAAATATAATTTTAAATATCTTTAGATTTCCCCTAAATCATATTAGTATTATCACTATTACATAAAAAGCGACAACACTATTACCTCTATATTTACACCTGTAATTAAGGTATCCATCACCTTACGACAGGTACAAATTATAATGTACCTTAACACCTTTACAGATAATGATATAAGATTACAACATATCCTACTTATCTCTCTATAAACCTCCCCAAGGGTAGGTAACTCTATTGTTATGCCCTTAATTAGATGTTTTGGTACAAGTGGATTGGGCATTGTTGACAACTTGAGTATGTATTGAGTACACCTAATATGTGGAACATTGCTGAAAAGAACACTGATTATTGTACAGGTACTGCATTTATAATATCCGTATAAGGCATGGGATTTTTACAAAAGTCTATGCTGAATTTGAGATTTTTGAAGATTACTCAACGGTATTGTGAGGCTTAAATAGATTTTAAATATAAATAAAGAGATATTTTTTATAAATCTGTGTTGTCAACCATTTAACAGAATCTCAGTAAATTCAAGGAAACATAGCTGCTTAACCAAAACAAAGAGTCTTCTTGAAATTTTAATATCATGCAATTTCCAAAAAAATCATCAACACACCCCTTTGTTGTTTTTTTTCTCATCTATTCAGTGTATTCCTCAGCATATTGAGTCATTTTCTTTTTTAACCTTTTAAAACTATTAATAACCTGTAAATCCAAAATTTTGCATAATTTTCTTTTTTTAACTGTTCCACCTTTTCTCTGTATAACTCTTCTTGACTGTGACCTCTTATAATGGATCATGCCTACCAATGACTACTGTTTGGTGTCCCTACTACATTATCTGGTCTTTTGCATTGTGTTGAGAGATTTTCTGGGAAAATTTATCAGATAAATTGTTCCTAGTGCACTGATTTTCCCAAACAAAAACTTATTAATGCAGCAAAGACACCAAGCACACTTAATTCATTTGCCTGGTTCAAGTTCAATTGGGTTTCCCCTCAAACACTTGTTTTGCTTTAAAGGTATCACTGGTCCTGATGGTCAGTTATTGAGTTGAAAACATTAATTTCAACTAATGACCAGTCATAAAAGTGAAATGCTTTAAAATCAGCTATATTACATGGCTAACCTACCTATCAACTAGAACTCTAACCAACTGAACATTAAAAGAGTCATCTAATACAACTGGTGTAAGAGTTAGAGATTATCATTAATTCCAGATTAATTTTATTAACTACATTAAATGGCTTAATGCAAAAGTTAATTAAGAAAGTTGGAGACATTCAGCTTGTTCTTATCATGTGACCCTCACTATTTTACACTTCATTCTTATTTGAAGGGATTATACAAAAATTACAAAAATGATATTTTCCCTTAAATATATTATAAAAATAGGAGATGTGGCACTATTGCCCATTAGAGATTCATCCACCAAATGACAGTCCAAATTAAACTTATTCAGGTCCCATTACGGTATTCAATAATGAACTGGAGTCCATATCATAACGGAAGCTGTAAAAGGCCCCTCCAAAGAAAAACAAAATGTGAAATGATTTATTAAACACGCCATATTACATGTATAATCAAAGGTCACAATACCCTTCTAACTTTATCTTACAGGTAAGGAAAATAGCTTTAATGAAAAAAATTATAATTCAATTTAAAGTTGTGAAAGTTAGTTATACATGTAATATGTCATGCCAAAATTGATCACTTAATAGAAAACTATGCAAATTCTATTGAAGACACAAGAATAATGTCTAATGTCATTTCTGCTACATGTTATCAACAATTATTTGATTCCAATTAAATATCAACTTGGTTATTGTTTTATCATTCTAAACATTAATCATTTTAATTATATACCTACAAATGTCAAAATATCTGCTTTAATTGTTAAAGATGACCTCTGCAATGCACAATCAGGAAATGTTCCAAGGACACTCCCGGTCTTCATGTCAAAAGTTTTAATTCAATGTTTCCATTTAAACTGTTTTAAATTAATATCCAATAAAAGTGTTTGCATATAAAATTCTTGAAATTTTTCATTGACATAACAATGCAGACCAAGGAATTAAAAAAGGAAGTGATGAAATTAGGAATCTCCAAAAATAGGTAATCAATTTTTAAAAGGAATATTTTGTTAATTATGAAAATGAACAGGTATAGGGTAAATGTCAGAGAGTTCTGTTCTTTGTCTATATCCAACACTTTTTTTAAACTCAGAAAATCAAATTTCTATATATACCATGGATATCAAATTTTGAGATGCATATAACACCTTAAAGCTTCTAACATTGGTTGTTGTATTTTATTAAATTTCTGCTTTGTGTCCAATTTTCAACACCTTTTCTTAAGTCCAGAAAATCAAATTTCTATATATACCATGGGTTTCCATAAAGTGAAAACGTCCAAAATCTAGGTAGCACAACACCTTTGTTGGACCAAAGTATCAAAGCGAAGAAGCGCTATGATATTAATCTGTACAGGAAGTAACCTCTCGTCAAAGTTGACATAATCGTAATACTATAGGGTTCTTAATCAAAAGTAAATACTACTATTTTGGGGATAAGATTTTATATGTTGCCCAGGTGGTTTTTACAAAGAAGCGTCACCATTCTATAGCACTTTAAAAAGATCCAATATTTCCGGTGTTTTTAAATATCCATTTATTAAAATTCATATCATCTTTACAATCTGAATAAAAGCTTTTGAAGTCAATTAAATGATTGTGTTAAATTTATAACCATTAGGTTTCTAAAACAGGAAATTTCGACCTAACTTTACATCGCCTTATCAGATTTACATCTTTGTGACCTGCCGAAAAGTAAAATGAGGGATGTTATCATGAAGCAAAAAAAAACTAGATCATTTTGTCATCAAAAAACGGAAAATGGAGGAAAAGTTTAATCAGGGTCATAAAGAAATGTTTTTTGGGGTATATATAGTTTGAAATTTTTGTACATGGCAGTACTGAACAATATTTGGTTTAATTATTCTTATGTCTTCTGCCATTTGATGATCATAGAGTAAAATAAGGGTTTCATATGGCTGTAAGAGGTATCAAATATTGCTTCTCGTACGGTTCATTTTTAGAGGCATCAAATATTGCTTCTGGTATGGTTCATTTTTAGAGGCATCAAATATTGCTTCTGGTATGGTTCATTTTTAGAGGTATCAAATATTGCTTCTGGTAAGGTTCATTTTTAGAGGTATCAAATATTGCTTCTGGTAAGGTTTATTTTTTTAAGGAAAATATATACATTGTAATTCTGATTAGATATTTTTGAAATCTTATGAATGATTGGAAGGTCACCACCACATAAGCAATGCAGTTAATTGCCTATTATTACTGTATCAAAAATGAATATTAAACATAGGTTGATCGAGCAGGGGACTCCAACCATCCCCTTTCACACACACCAACCCATTTTGAAGATGCAAAATATGATATATTTTATCCAACCAATTTGCAAATGTAGTGCAAGTTGTTGTTTTTAATGCTGACCTGCATGTATTGACAAGTACCCCCTCCCGCCTTCCAAAAGTCTGAATCTGCCTCTGATCATTACACATGTTGCATTTTATCTTTCTTTTAGTAAATGCAAGTTTTACCTAAAGTAGAAAGAATGAGAGATGAAAGGTTTCACAATGACTTTGGGTGGTTTATGATTTTTATCAAATTAAGTTAGTTATTTTTCAATTTAAGCACTCAAAGCTCCTTTCTTAAAGTTATTCAGATATACAAAAAGGGGAGAATAGTTGATGGTGTTTGGATTTTAAGTGGCAAAAAACGTGATGGCTGTCTTATAGACAATCATGCCACATCTCTTACATTTTTACTAACAAATACAATAAATTCTCTAAAAATAACTTTTCTAAAAAGACTTCAGTACTTACATGAACTAATTCACTAAGTTATATATATCCTAATTTACATAATTTTCATAAAACATCATTTCATTTCATAATGCTCCTGTTTGTAAACCATTGATAAATTCAAAAACCAAGTGTCAGAGAAATTTGTATGGTGAGAAAATTTTGTAGATTATCCAATGATATTGTCACCTGCAGTGTGTAAAGTGTGAGGTTACAAGTGGGGGAAATTAAAACCAGACAGATTGCTTTCACCACAAGAGGAATGTGGTAGATTTAATTAAGTGTTCTTTCTGTTGATTTACACCATGTGTACTAAACAAACTTGTCAATGTATATTTATAGACATAGGTAATAGACTTTGTTTACTAACAACACAGAAGTGTAAGTGACCACTGCTAGAATAGAGGCAGGGTTTCTACTCAAGGACCTATGAAAGGCTGACATATTGATATTTATTTAATACTACTAATAACATAGAAAAAATATGATATTATAAAAATTGGAGAAATGGCAAAACCTACAGTAAGTCTTAACTAAACAGCTAACTTTAAAAATTGTCTTGAAAAAAAATAAAAACATCTTTTAAGTACATGTATTACACAACTATAGGCTTTTATGGGTTAAGAAATTAATATTGACCAAAGCCATACAATGTAATTGATTTCCAGAGAGAATCATGTTGACTAAGGGCCTGTTCACACTAGGCTTAACTTAATCCGGATCAACTTGAGCCACTTCACAGGTAACATATTGCATTCACACAATAGTTGGGGTTCTGGCTTAACTTAATCCGGATTAAAATTGAAACATGGAAATCAAAAGAACATAAGTAACGTAATCAATTATGATGTCAAATTTAATCCACATTTGCATTCACACTACAATTTGATCCAGATTAACTTGATCGGGATTAACTTAATTCGAAGTAAATTAATCCGGATTAAATCAAACCTAGTGTGAACGCAAAGTGACTTAATCCACATTTATCTGAGTTAATCCGGATTAACTTTTGTAGTGTGAATAGGGCCTAATACTACAGACTATTTTCCTAAATGATAATCAAACATAAAGTGAAACCAAGATAATATAAGTTTTGATCATTTAACTGAATAGAAAAACTTTTAGTAGAGTAAAATCTAAAATTACAGACTACATTGCATCCTTGATAAACAACAGGCAGCTAATATAAATAAGCTACCCTAGCAACAGCATAAAGGTCACACTTTATGTATGTTAATTGTTGCTTTTTCTAACTTCCAAAGACCCGCATTCTATCCATGTAATAAAGATAACCCGTAGACAAGTTTATTCAAACAAGTAAAATCTGATTCAATTTTTATGCTATATTGTCAACATTTCCACTAAATGTAGGATGTGATGTCCTTTTCTTAATCAAGTTTCAACAAGGATTCAATATCTTATTTTTAATGAAGTTTCAACAGGTATAACCTAATTCTTAATATTGTGTTTTTTAATATTTTTTGCATAAATTGTTTTTTTGATGTCAAAGTTTAACATGACATTTAGCAACAAATCACTGTGAAAAGGCGAGAATTCAAACATTATATGATATTAATTCATTACCACAAAGATAAAATGTATTTTATTTTTTTTGTTCATTTAATTTTAAAGACGATTTTTAAAAGGTTGAAATCTTTATAAATATTTATTGTTTAGTGTCACTTTACAATACTTAATGGTTTATTTACATTTCAGTGTTCCTAATAGGGTCAGTTTTCAACAATGCCACCCAAAAATCAACAGACATTCCCCTCTAAACATTCTGGCCTAAATTAAAATATTATTGTTTACTGTTCACCTACCAACCCATCTAAATGGTTCCTACCCAAAAATTTTATTAATTTTTTTAACAATTTTTTTTTTGTTTTTTAACAAAATTTTAATTTTTTTTTTAAACAAAATTTTATTTATTTTCTGTTAATTTAATACTAATTCGTCATTGATTTAGTATATATGGTGTATTTTAATTGTCACTGAAAAAAAATCCCTACCTTCCTAATATCATGAGTAGGGAAACAGCAAACAAACATATTATTATAACATCTGATAGGCTTGACAAATAAAATCTATAAAAACAGATTTAACGAAGTTATCAGAAAATGGTGACTTTCAAATAAATTATTATTATGTTTTAATACTTTAACAAAAATCATGATAATGAAAGAGGAATTTAGGGTACATGCCTAGCAACTTGATTAATAAAATATTGATGTGTTACCAAGACAAACCCTTTAAAACTTCTCTGCCAAGACAATATCATGAAAAAAGAGTTCCTGTTATAAACATCACATCTTTATCAACTGTTACATAAAGTATTAGATTTTAATGGAGATTTTTTAATGTCAGAAAGATTAAAAACTTGAAAGGAAAGACAGATCTGATGGCCATCTGTCTCTGTACTTTACTACATAATGTTAATGGCAGCTGTTACCATAGATAAACTATTTTTCTAGTACTTGCACAGTGGAACCTTTCATAAAAGACCACCATTAGATTGGGAAAAGTGGTCTTTCAAAGCCGTTGGTCGCCCTAATGAGGTTTAATTGATTTAGATTGTGTTACTTAGAAACTTTTTGACTGTTCTTCCAAAAGAGGCCAACCTCTTATTGCAGAAAAATTTTCTGACAGTTTTTACTTATCAAATCATCATATCTCATCATTCCAAATGGTAACATATGCTGAAGACTTCTGTGACACTAGAGGCTCCTAGGAGCCTGAAATAGCTCACCTATCTCTAACAGCTTGGTATTTAAACTTTGTGCAGATACCCTAATAAACAATCATACAAAGTTACATCTAAATCCATACATTAGTTTTAAAGGAGAAGATTTTTAAACTGTAACTTTAAAATTAGCTAAAAATTGTCCAGTAAGAGGGCAATAACTCCAACAAGAGTTAAGGAATTACATTGAAAATTTCACCACAGATAGATCAAACAGATCGAAAATCTAAGCACAAACTTTGTGCAGAATACCTTAAGGTACAATCATACAAAGTTGCATTTACATCTATCAGTAGTTTCAGAGGAGAAGATTTTTAAAACTTAAATTTCAAAATTAGCTAAAAAAACGTCTAAAATGGGCCATAACTCCTAGAGATAGGGGATAGGGGATTTCTACAAAATTTTCACCACAGATAGACTTCATCATGCTGAACACTTTTAGCCTATGTCAGAATTTAGCTAAAGTTGAGATATATGCCAAATTATTATGTCAGACCCCTATGTTCTATTTTTAGTAGTGGCAGCCATGTTTTTCAACAGATCAAAAATCAAAGCAAAAACTTTGTGTAGAATACCCTAAGGAACAATCATACAAAGTTGCATCCAAATCCATATAATAGTTTCAAAGGAATGTTAACGAGGACAATGGACACCAAGTGATGGTATTAGCTCACCTGGCCTTCAGCCAGGTACGCTAAAAAGCTTAATTTGTGTGTATTTGATCTAATAAGAAAATCAAGCTTCTACTTTTTCTCAAACTCCAGGCAAGTATAATCCAACCTGTGACCTTAAGGGTTTGGAAGGAAACCTTGCCACCTACCCTATGATTTAGTTACCTACGACCTTCAAATTATTTGTAAACATTTTCCAAAATTTGGTGACCTGTCTCATTTTCCCAAAAGTTACCTGTGGCCATTCTTAAAAGCAACCTTGTGACCTGTAGGGAGAGGGGGCCTCCTTGAGCCTATTTCTTAGTATCCTTTGCTCTCTGTTGATGTATAGTTTGGCTGGATCCTACCTACTAACCCTGCCATTTTTTTCTATTTTACCTCTGACATAGGAATTCCATTTTTCCCCATATGATATAAATCATTAATACATTACATCAGAAAAAATATTTTGTTTGGGCTAACATGTTGAAAAAGATGACACTGTTTAATCTTTTTCAGATGTTTGATTTTTTATAATGTTTTGACTTAACCGTGCATGCATAGAGGTGCATGCTAAAAAACAAAACAAAAAAAAAAAACAAATAAAATAGAAAGTGACTTTAAGGCTAGACACAATATTTAGGTAGAGGTTTGGTCAGCCCTAATCAACAGTTATTCAAGAATGGTACCCATATTTACTGCCCAAGAAACTTTTTAAGAACAGCAAAACCTTCAACTGATGCAAAGTGATGCTCACACTGTTGAGATATAGACAAGATAATCCACCCTACATTACTTACACATGCTGGTGGTCAGGATGATCCCTATGTACTGGTAAGACAGACTTCACTTGTAGTATGGAGTTGATCAGCATCATCAAACTCGGTGTCAACCCTGTGGTATGGTTGGAGAACTTTGAGCATTTTCATTTTCTCTCTCTGAGCTTCTTATAAACAAGGTCTGTCATGGATGCTGGACTTCTGGGTATTTTCTGATATTAGCATCCTGCAAATATCTTCTGTGATGCATGGTGTGAAAAGTAAATTTGTACTGAAAAGCTAGTACAGTTGGAATTCATTAAACATATGATCATCCTTTGTGTAATAAATGAAATTTAACAATTCTTTGGATTAATACTGTCTCCTGCAGAAATTTTCAGACGCATAAAATCCTTTTTTATGCTTGGATTTCTGATAATATATATATATGAGCATATTTCCTATATTCAAGAATTCACATTTCAATTTCACACTTTAAGTTGTGAATACCGCAAACTAAACAATTTGGGTGTTACAAAATTCAGCAATTTGGGTTTTGTAAAATTGAGCAATTTTGGTTTGTAATGTTGTGAAAAGACAGGCAGAATGTAAATGGCGAAATATGAATTGGAATTTTGGATTATGCATTTAATCTGTAGCCTTCTTTTTTCACAGTGATACCATTATTAACGCATAAAATTCCATATCTTTGTCTGGTAATCAATGCTTGCAAAATAACCCATCAGATAAATGGTGCATAAACACACACTTATAATGCAAATTAACGACGTCGCACATGTTCACACGTACATCAAAGTGAATTCAATTCACATTGAAACATTGAACAGTTGTTCAATTCCCATTCTATAATGCGAATAAAAGCACGACAAAAGTATTTGACAGATTTTTTGGGTTGTGTCAACTGTATGTCCAAAGTTCAGAAAATCTTAATTTCAATTGTTTGTTCACAGCTTTAACTTTATTCTACATGGTCTTTTTACAGTATTTACTCACCATGGTTCAATCTGCTATCTATGTTCAATACATATACAGTCATTCCAAGTAACATGCTCATAATGCAACCATTCAACTAAAATAAATACGACTTACTGCTTTGATGAAAGCTTGGTTCTGTGAAATAACTTTACCACATTTGGAAATCTAAAAAAAGTCGAGCTATTTTGCAAAAAGAGCCATTTGAAATGTAGAACTTGCATTGATGGCTTTACTTTCGTATGTATAATTGGGTTTTCAAGGATATATTGAATATAACACCACCAAAAATGCAAGGCAAGAAAATCTCAGGCATTCTGTTGTTCTTTGACAAGAGAATGATAGATATCTTACTCTAAAGTGTCTGAGATTTTCACAGAACACTTGCTGATTATGTTATATTTTCTTTTATGCAATGTCATGATGAACATGTTGAAAAGTGTGTACTTTTGAAAAATCGGTGTGTTTACACAGTTCAAATGCCACAATGAACGTTATTTCACCATTTTATATTATTTAAACCTGCACTAATCCTTGAATGAAATTAAGATCACATTGTCATCGATGGAAAAGTGAATTTGGCAGAAATAAATCTGTTTAACTTGTCTTCCATCCTCCTACAGAGAAACCTCAACCTGTCAAAACCATGGATTTCATTGTCCAAGATGTGAGAAATTTCAATCATATCATGGCAGTTGATTCTTTATATTGGTGAAAGATTTTGCAGAATTACCATTAGAGAAAACCACAAAATCTAGTCAAATATTAGGGTGTAGTTTTTCTATTTTAATATTGGTCATCAAATTAACCACCAGTGAAAATAAATTCCTTTTTATATTTCATTGGTGTAAAACTGGTCACATGGCATTCATAATTTGTCAGTAAGGCCACTCCACATTAATTAATAGTTCTTCAGATTAGCTTGCTCCTCATATTATGGGTTCAAAATTTCAAACAAACTTTACTCACTCCAATTTTTTTCATTTTTAGAAATTTTCATTGTTATTCATCAATAAAAAAATCAAAATTTGCTCTGTCGCTCCTTAAAAATACAAAAATAACAGAAAAAAAACTTTTAAACTGTTGTGTCCGGTCAGTTGTTGAGGTTGCGCTCCAATATTTTGCAGTTACGGAAAAAAATTTGCGCCTATTTTTATCACTAAAAATCCAAAGAACTAGAAATTAATTTGGAGTGGCCTAATATCATGATATTGTCAGACATTAACAAATATTGTCTGCTAAGATTTTAAAATAAGTTATACTTTCCCTTTTTACGGTAAAAGGCACAGATTATACTGTATTTCATACAATTTATATCATGAGATATTCTTTTTATGATAAAACAAGAAATTATTAAACAAACCAGCAAATTCAATAATGACAGGGAAAGTTTAATGAATCTGTAATTTCAAAAGTAAACATAATAGTTGCATATGAAGACAGCAATACTGATATATAGATGGCCCTGGTATTGCCCTCTCCAAAACAAACTAAAACTACCAGTTAATTTAAATTGGTATTTAAAATATTGACTACACATAGAGTTAGCACTGTAAGGCAACTAGCAACCATCCTAGGAACCAAAATATAGGTACCAACTTCAGAATTATATATGACAATATTTTTTCCTATTTGGTTCATAAAGTTATTACTACTGCTAATTACCATATAAATGGACAAAATAAAATTTTACTATATAATTTGGCAACAAGGGAATTTAATGCAACCATAGAAAGTATTTTTCTCACAGAAACTAAATTCTTTTCAAAATTTACACAAAACTGAGGTGAATTTATCAAAAGACCACTGCATTTAATCCGACCACAAAATGACATGCTTTGATTTTTTAAACAGAACAGCTTTGATAAATTTAAATAATATGTCCATTTTAAAATCACAGGGAACTTATCCTATTTTGTCTAAAATTAGGAAATGTTTACACATGAATTAATTTGATATTATGAAGGTTTCTACAAAACCGCAAATCTTTAAATTTCTAACAAATCTAAACCAAAATTGATAGAAAATCAATGAATCATGATATGAAAATATTATTCAAAAGAAAAGCACCTAGTTAACCCTGAACCAAAAACAATATAATTTGTATGTTTTAAATGCTGGAAAACAAATATCTTAATTACTTTTAATGACAATTTACTTCTGAGTTACATGACAGCACACGGTCAAGGCCAAGGTCACAATGTCAGAAAATCAATGACCATATGATGACACTTCCTTACCTTTCATTCACTTTTTTAATTGGTGTTTAAATTGTCTCCACATTTTAGATATTGTGAGAAATACATTGTCTGTATCTTAAAATCTTCAGATTAAAGATATGGAAACTTTGTTTACAGAATTAACAGCTAATAAAAGGAGGTACCGCCGTACCGGGTATATGAAAGTACAGGAAAACTGGAAAATTGTCTTCTAAAAATACAGTATCATTATTTCTTTAATTGTTGTGCGGTTTTCAATGCCAAGTCCAGTTTAGTGGACTAGCTTTCATTGAAAAATGTCACTATTAAGCTGGGAATTTAACTAATTACAGCAAAATCACTCCATTAAACAGTTATAGAATCATACATTGTAAGCCGTTGATTATCATAACTCTACAGTCGTGATAGTTAAACCTTAAAATTTCGAGGTTTACTGAGAAATTTTAAGGTTTAACTATCGAGACCATAGAAATATGATAATCAACGACAGATTTTGTTAGATTTCTTTGTCTGTGTATATCTGTAATTTGTTGACCTTACCCTGCATTTGTGTTATTCAATGCACAGATGTAGTGTCATCGACATCTAGCAAAGAATTCCGCTCAAACCGGTGCTAGGGGCCGTCTTGAACT
>JAULBM010319721.1:0-13615 GCA_032357055.1 Geukensia granosissima | reverse complement strand
GAGTATTTATACATCCCGCTCGAACTAACGGACGCCCCTTTAGCAGGGGTTATACCTGCAGGCGGAGAAACCGAACGACCTATTTCTATACGCCGGCCGCCTTCGGGTCAGCGATTTAAAACTGCGTATTACGTTATGTAATTGAAGGTTATTTTGTAGTACTGAAAACTGCAGTATGATTTGACCGAGCAGTATAGTCATATTTTGTATTATAAGCAGATGGAATCTGCAGACTATATTGATTATGGCAGTGAGAGCTGCAGTAGTACTGACTTTGTCAGTGTTTTCTAGCTTTAGATGTATTTCTTATTATATGAAGGTGACTCTTTGTCAGTTTTTGTTTTGGCTCAAAGTACTTGTGGTGGCGGTTGCTGAATTTCTGTCTTGCATGTGGATAATAATTTTTGCTAGAACATAAGAACTAATTATTAATTCGTTATTAATGAAGAATGAATTCTTGAAAGATCTCTCTTGATCTTGGTTGGTGTATAGAGATGTTAGATCTGTGTGAGGAAACGAGTAGATCAGTTTAGATCTGATAAAGATCTCTTAGATGTTGACTGCTAAAGAGCTGTTAGATAATTTTGAAGAAATGATCGACCTATTTATATCTGAAAAAGATCTCTTAGATCGTGGTTGCTTTAGAGCTGTTTGATAATTTTGAAGAACAAAGTGTAGATTTGTTTGTAGACTATAATAAAGATATCTCTAGATCTTGGTTGGTGAATAGTGCAGATCTGTATAGATCTTGAAAAGGTTTCGTTGATCTTTGTTGGTGAAGTAGAAATGGAATGGAGATCTGTTTTGATTTATCAGTTCATGATAATTCATATTTATAAATTTACCTAGGAATCTGTCATTTTAGCGACTATTTGAGATTGTTTATGAACATAGATTTATTGTCAATTTTAATGATATTTTGCTTTGATTATATATGTACATGTATTTTTTAAATATATTTTGTTCTCTGATACATTTGATCGAATCGTCTGTTTCCTTGGAAATTAAAGTTTGTTTTGCTACAAAAATTTCTTTTTTTTTCAATGTAGCAGGAATATATTATAGTACACTGTGGTGTATTACCTGATCGGTGTACAGAAGTATCAGCTGCTGCTTTGAGTACTTTGGAATATCAGGATGCCAACAGCGACAGGAGTCCTAGGAAGGTCCTCTTGGATCGGCTGTCAACACAATACTGAATATATATTAATCGGTTCATCCCGAGGGTTCCGAATGTCCTACACATGGGGAGCGTCTCACAACAATATATCCAAGTCAAACTTAACTGCTACCACCAAAAACAGAGATGGTCAACCCTCAATGTTAAATCTCCGTAGAGAAATTCAGTGGCTTGGAAATTAAAGTTTGTTTACAACAACGATTTGCCGAAATTTATAACATTTTCTTCAAGTTGCTTCAGCGGTGGATTTTATTTTTCAGTCCATATTAGGATACATGACCAGAATTATTTTAATATTTGCTAGAAAAAGTTAAAATTCAGTGACCAAATTTTGTTGGGGATCTTGATTAGATGTACTAGATTACATACAGACATTATGAGATCCAGGACAAATTTTATCCATTATAATCCGAAACTTCCTTTTGGAGTTTATAATTTGATTTTCCTCTTTGTTAAAGCTATTGCTTTAATGGAAGCAGTTAACCGAATGGATTCGAGTTCTTAGAAAAAACTATAAGGACGAATCTGGCTTATATCAAGAACTTGTTTTTACCGTTTGGTTTCCATGCTTAAACCTTATCGAATAAGCCTCAGAGATACTTGCACAGAAATTGATTATTTAATAACTTCGTTTAATACTTAACATGATTTTTTATTCTTTGTGTTCACAGATGTATAGTATGTAGCGGAGTAATCGTAATTTATGTTACGAGGCTGTTGTCTCCTATGGATTGTAGAGGAAGAAAAAATATATGAGCAATTTTCCCGCTGGTTTTCATTCAGCACAACAGGGTCAACTCGTACGTTAAATTTTTTTTCAAGTTTTTGTCTCGCTTCTGTATACCATGATTGTGTGTGATTGTTTGATTTTAACTTTTCACGTTGGTTTATTGATAATCGGTAACACTGAGTGGTTATTAAAGAAGCCCTCGTGTGGTGTTGTACTTTACATGATTTTTGATTCCTTGTGGTCACAGATGTATAGAATGTAGCGGAGTACCCATAATTTATGTTATTATGCTGTTGTCTCCTATGGATGGTAGAGGTAAAAGAACAAAATAGCATATCTTTTCTAGGATAGGATTCAGACAATACAATTAGCAGCAGTAGGCGATGGTGAAGTAACATCATCGATAATTAGTTAATCATTCCTGCTTGTAGAAACTTTGCTTATGTATTTAGGTACACCTTATGCAAATAAGGATTATTTTAAATGTAATTGTAAACTGGAGTGCGAGTATTCATTCCTCTATTATTTAAAGATATATGAGCTTTTCTCATCACTTGGCGTGCGGTGCCGAGTGAAAAGCTATTAATCGCCCTAATAAAAAAAACGTGTATACGCAATATAATGCTGCTTTCACCTGAACATTATCGAAAGTGAACATGTAAAACACATTTAGTACAAAGATAAACCTTTGACCACTATTTCCTGACTTTAGACGCATGGCACATGAGATATATTGTGGGCTTAACATTATATTGTGGGATCCCAATCTTCCCTTGTTGAGTTGTCAAAGAAAAAATGAAATGGAGAGTACCCGAATAACAATAAATATTGTAAATAATAATTACTAAATAATAACATTAAAAATGTTACATTTGTGTACATCTCTAATGAATGCTCACAGATACTGAAAGATATTCCGGATGATAAAACATAAAAGCTTCCAAACACGAGATATCATCAAACACAGTATGTAAGATGATTTAATAATGTATAAAAATAAGATGTGGTATGATTATCTATGACACAGCAACCCGAAACTTGTAAATCTCAATCTTCTACAGGTTGATAGAAACATAACCACATCATACGGCAAAATCTTCTACAGGTTGCCCCAAGGACTTCATTGATAGACACATATCCACATCATACGGCAAAATCTTCTACAGGTTGCCCCAAGGACTTCATTAATAGACACATATCCACATCATACGGCAAAATCTTCTACAGGTTGCTCCAAAGCCTTCATTGATAGACACATATCCATATCATACGGCAAAATCTTCTACAGGTTGCCACAAGGACTTCATTGATAGACACATATCAACATCATACGGCAAAATCTTCTACAGGTTTCCCCAAAGCCTTCATTGATAGACACATATCCACATCATACGGCAAAATCTTCTACAGGTTGCACCAAAGCCTTCATTGATAGACACATATCCACATCATACGGCAAAATCTTCTACAGGTTGCCCCAAGGCCTTCATTGATAGATAGACACATATCCACTTCATACGGCAAAATCTTCTACAGGTTGCCCCAAGGCCTTCATTGATAGACACATATCCACATCATACGGCAAAATCTTCACCAGGTTGCCCCAAGGCCTTCATTGATAGACACATATCCACATCATATGGCAAGCTCTCACAACTATCGGTCAAATAAGTTAACATAGCTAAACAAGTAACATATAATATAAACAACATAAGACAACTATAATGTGTTGTAATTAAATATGACGATAGACTAGATGGGTGCAATGCCAAATATTAATTAAAATCTATGTAACGATGCTTTAAGTGTTATCAATATCAGCACCAACAAAATTAGTTTAAATGTGCTGACTTGTTCTTTTCATAAATAAGATTGTTTAACGGAACAGTGAAATTCATTTTAAAATTTATCTGATAAAATAAAGAGCTTAAAGTTCTGGTACCCACAATAAACTATATTTATATACTGTATGTTGTGTTATAATTGATTAAAATTAAAAAAAACTGCAATTATCAATCCTTTTTGACAGGTAGTATGTAACAATTTACTATTACACCCTGAGAATCCCGCCAAATCTTTAGTGTGCTTTTCATATATAACTGTTGCACTTGACTCGAAAATAAACACTGTCTTCTAAAGCAGGAAGGGTTAGCATACCCTGTCTTACGCGCAACACCCTTCGTGGAATCCTAAATCTCAAATCCGGGTTACGTCAATCCGAGAAGAGGCCAACTTATTTTTGTATTACCGGTAACAGTTCCATAACTAGTTAAGGAGGGAAGATTTCAACCTTGATTGGATTTATCCCTGTTTTAGTTATTTATGCGACAACAACAATGCTCTCTTTAGAAAATCCTGAGGGTTAAGGGCAGGTTGGTATCCCTCGAAATCATTGTAAATTTCTGTGTTACATTTTATTTTAGTGTATTTCTCGTGATGACAAACTGTTCTCACAGCCTCTCTTTCATATGTTGTTTATATAATCTCGAGCTGTCTTAAAACCTGTACAAATGTTTTAAATATCACTACAATATTATTTGTAACTGTTTAAGAATATTGTTTTATTGGTTTTCCCTGGATATTTTTTATTAAAAATTTAGATGCTCATATAAAAATCCTTGATGAAAATAAAAAAGAGACGTGTAATATTTCATCAATGTCAAAACATAGTTTTAGAGATGAAATTTCAACCTTGCAAAAAATGAAGGCAAAAAATTGCAGTTGATGCATAATGCATATTCTACAACAGATTCTAGCAATTCTATCTTTAACTGGAGTCCAATGTCGTCATCACATATTTGTTGTATAAGTTTAAAAAACATATTTACTTCACATAACACTTTTAAATTTGATGCAAGACATTCGGCAGGCTGACAGCAAATGTATGACTAGTATTCAAATGACGCCAGGCTTCTTCTTCGGCGTAATTCACAATATGTTAACATACAATTTGATTCTGCCGAAATTAAGCTTTTTGATGGTTATTTTACATTGTACTTGGTCAATAAATGGTTTAGGTTCTTCATTTTAGTTAATCTGACCCTAAAATTCATTCCAGCTATTGTCGTAGCTTTGCGTCGGTCCGTGTGTGATCTATCCCAATAACAAAAAAAATCTGAGAAAAATCTTAGCTAGTTTGGACCACAATTCGTACATGGACAAATTGTGTCCGGCTTCTTCACCAACCAATCAAGATACCCGCCGTTAACAGATATATGAGGTCCTGTGTATAAAAAATATTTATTTTTGCTAAGCCAGTTGCAAAAAAACTTTGGCGGAAAAAAATGGCCAACTGCCGAAAAAATGGCCGCCACAACCGGGCAAATTAAGAATTGACACCTTTTTGAATTTCACTGAAAATGTTGCAAGGAGAAACTGAGCCAATTGCAATAACATTTGTTTAAAAGCCGGCTAAGCAAGATTGGCGCCGTTACTAAAAATGTAGAATAGGGTGGTACTTTTAAAAATCAACTTGTCTGAAAAAATACTAGGCCAGTTGCGGCCAAAATTTCTTGTAATGGTCCTAATATAGCCCTCCATGAAAGCGTGACAGGCATCTCTGACTACATACTAAGATGACCACCAAAGCTTAAGAGAGTTCAACATTGTTCACTATAGGAAACTCACGTAAAAATCTCATTGGAATCTACGTTTCCAATTGCAACTTAATTAAGTGGAACATTCCTTTTCGAATTTTGCATCCTTGAATGCCAACAGAATTTTCCGTCATGGTGAAGAAATTTGGTAAAATTGTGAAAAAACGGAATTCGATGATACCAAAGGGGCAGACAGAAATCGTAAAGTCGGAAGATTAACAGGACCATGGCCAACAAAATAAAACGAAAGACAAACATTGAACAAAAGACACTACACTGAAAACTAAAGCTTGAGTAACACGAACCTTACAAAACCAAGGGTGAGTTTAGATGCTCTGGAAGGGTAAGCAACTCCTGCTCTACTAGTAGCACATTCACTTAAGCATGTTGTTGTATAAAACAACAGTGTCAATTACAGCCAAGCTTTGGTTGGATGGCCCTAAGATGTTTTTTCGATAAGTTTGTGTTTGTCTACGAAGAAAGCCATAACAGCCGAATAGAACTTAACAAATTCAATTTTTATGTGTTCCAATATACACTAGGTGATCATTGCATGCCCTCTGGTTATGGCAAAAAGTAAAATTGCATGTAAGACAAAAAAAATCCTCAACATTTTTACATCAAAACTAAAAACTCCAAGGAGCTTTTAATAGCTCACCTGGCTCAAAGTTACCTTAAAATAGAATTGTATTTTCAAATTGTATTTAAAGAGTTGAAACTTAAATTAAAATAAGGTTCAGCGTTTTAAAAGTCGGGTCTTCATGGTTTTATCTGATGGCATCAATATAAATATAAGTCAACTGTTAAAAGAAAGCGAAAATATTTATCAGTCCTTTTCATCGTTGAAAGGACCTTTCCATATGGAAAATGAAAAATGCCCCAAAGTACGTATTTGGTGTATACTTTTTGGATACACACAAACTTAAAGTGGCTAAAACGTGCTGAGCGGTTTCTGAGATTTTAAAAAATGATAACTGAGGTAATTCGCAAGTGAAGCATTATACGACCTCAGCACGTTCACAGGTTAAATGTGAACACATAACTGTTGTTTAAGGATGGACACAATATTTTGCTGAAAACAATAATAATGTGCTGGACACAGTGAAATGACTGGATCAGTGAGTTATCATTTTGACCCCTTTTATCATCAAAATCGGCGTTCCTTTTGTTGCATTGCTTATCAAGAACATTTTGAAAAAAACCTCCACCAAAATCAGACGAAAAATGGAAAAAAATCCAATATCATGTGAAACTGAAGTTCCGGTCAATTTGGCCTCTTTGATCTCTTTGTACGAGATAGACAATCCATTATTAAGAAACAGGAAATGTTTATTGACTTACTCCAGAAAGTTCTCATCGAGTCAAAACATCTAAATTGGATGAATAATTAAATTTTTCAATTTTAAAAAATTTAATTTACATACCACCCCCACTTAGCTCAAAAACTGTTATAGATGGGGAAAATCCGTTGAAAAACTATTGAAATCTCTCATTTAGAGGTATCAAATGCAAAAAATAACTATTTAAATCGGATGAAAAATTAACATTTCTGATCTCCTGCAAAAATCACATTTTTAAACTCTATTACCAATTTTATGCGACAACAAAAACGGTAAATCTAAAATTTTAAAAATGTTTGGAGTAAGTTTTGTTGCATTTTTATTATGATTGAAAAAAAAAAAAACCATTGACATCTGATGAGAAATTAAAAAGTTTCAAAAATTGGCGCAGGACAAATTTGGACCCCGTATGTCTCAATTACGGAGATAAGTGATAACTCTTGTGGCTTGTCATGATTGCTTTCTCATGGGTAATAAAAAAACAGCTAAATAGGACACAAATAGATAAATTACCTTACAACAATAGAAATCCCCCTTTATTCCCGCCTTTAATAAGTGAATGAGGGCATGAAAACCATAAATCAAAACCAATTTTCATCTTCAACTTTAAGTTATAGTTATTTCTCAGTTTATTCTTTTAATCATCATTTTGGTTGTCTTTAGGGAATAATGGTGTCCCGTCCACGATTCCCACTCAATTCCATCGGCATAGCTGGAGTGCACTCCCCTCAGATAGAGACCATTTAGATTGGCGGCGTGACAGTAGTTGTACCACCAGGCTCCTTTATAATTAACAGCACAGTTTCCAATTGGATTTTTGTCATTATCGTTATCGTAGGTGGTGAATCCCATGCCAACATGCTTCTGTCCTACGCCTCCTGCAATACTGTCTCCTACACAAACCAAAAGTAAGTTACTAGTAATATAAATATAGTAAATGATTGATAATTTAGTTTTGCTAATAATACAATACCTAAATACCACTTACACTCAATCGTCCAGAAGACAATACAAAAATTAATCATGAAAAAGGGTTACCATATACAAAGAAACCCACGTCCTTTTGCAATGAGTATGCAGAAAGAAAATGATTTTTGTCATCCAATCGTACCTAGATACCCATTACACTTAATCGTCAAGAAGAGAATACAAAAATTAATAATTAATAAAAAGGGTTACCATACACAAAGAAACCAACGTCCTTTTGCAATGAGTATGCAGAAAGAAAAGTTGATTTTTGTCATCCATTAGTACCTAAATACCAATTACACTTAATCGTCAAGATGACAATGCAATTATTAATAATGAAAAAAGGTTACCATATACAAAGAAACCCACGTCCAATGAGTATGCAGAAAGAAAATGATTTTTGTCATCCAATCGTACTTAGATACCCATTACACTTAATCGTCAAGAAGAGAATACAAAAATTAATAATTCATGGAAAAGGGTTACCATATACAAAGAAACCAACGTCCTCTTGCAATAAGTATGCCAAAAGAAAAGTTGATTTTTGTCATCCATTCGTACCTAAATACCAATTACACTTAATCGTCAAGATGACAATACAAATATTATCATATCCTATCATTCATAAAGGACGCGAGTCGTTAAAGCCCATTTTTGGCCCAAGCATTTGGCTAAAAAATGAAAATTGGCTAATGTCTATTATTTTTTGTATAGAATAATGTCTATAAAAACAAAATCCGGAACAATTTTTATTTTAAATAGTTCTACAATGACACATAGAAAGTGCTTTGAATGTGAAAATAGTAAGATATTGATTAATTTGATGCAATATTTGGTAATATTTTGTCGAATTTCATATAGATCGCCCCAAAACATCACAACAAATCTTTGCACAATTAAAAGTCTATCAAGTACAAATGTTTGGTTGAAATAACTTCGTGATGTTTTTGTGCGATCATATCTATTTTGAACAAAGCACCTCTAAAATTGAGTATTTTTGCCGAAAATGTTAAATTCTTGTCAAAATAGTCCAATATACCCTTTAATTTTGTCGAAATGACAAAAAGTATACAAGAAAAAGTAATGGATTATTTAAATACGATTATTAAACAGCATTTTCACAACTACTTATTTGTATGTTACAAAAACTAAAATATGGGCCAAATATGGGGCTTAACGTACCTACTCCTCTGCGCATATTTAGTTCGCACTTACAGTCTGACATTTTTGTTTTTGTTTTATGACCTCTAGATTCAATAGTTTTCTCTGTTTCTTACAGAAATGGAGTATGTTCTCTCTGACATTTACACCATATCACTTTGTATAATTAAACAAAATATTTCAGACATTTTCTTCGAAACCAGAAGGGAAAACATGTAATTGTTTGCTTGATTGCTACTAAACGTCCAAACGACAACATTTCAGTCATATTCAGGACGGCATCAAGTTACCAAACAATAAAAAAAAAAGAATTTGAAGAAACTAAAGGGACAGACAGAAATCGATAAGTCTGAGGACAGGCAAGACCAACATAAAAAGCAACTGAAGACATATTACGCACAACACTACACTGAAAACTAAAGCTAGAATAAACGAAGCCTACAAAACTAGGGTTATTAAATGGACCTGGAGAGGTCGGAATATTGTCTTGCCATAGTACGACAAATTGGGACTGTTTGGATACGAGCGGGAAATTACGCCTTAGTAGATTATTTGTTGCTTAACGTCTAGCGACAATTATACATATTAAGTACGAGCACAAGTTTATCAATTTTAAAAATACAGAATCCATATTTACCAATGTTGCATAGCTTTTGGGAATTTCAGGTGACCGGTACAGTCTTACAGATTACTCTGGTTATAACCAATTAGTAAAAATGCATGTAAGTAAAAAATCCCAGCAACAAGAAGCTCCTTGGAGATTGCATTAAAAGAGTTCAGACTAAGATTTAAATAATAGTGTTATAATAAGTCAGGTTCTAATTCAGTGTTTGATCCTAAAAATCATGAAAAATAAAAGTCGCCTGTTAAAGGAAAGTCAAAAAGACCATCCTACCTTATTTCAGCTAAAACGTGCTCAAGCGAGGAAAAAATTCCTAACACACAAGATTTAGGCCGATTCACTAGATAATATAAGGAAAATAAGCAAGACATATTATTACATAATGTTTTAATTCAGAACTGTCCTCGTATAATTGTATAATATTTGATGAATTATCCATCAAAAGTAAAGTAAATAACGATTTTTAATGTACACCAGAGACGTTTTCACTATGAATAAAGGAGTTGAATTGCACATTAATGCCAATCCAATACAGAATAAATGTTTTACAACGTTGTATAGCTAAAATATTTTACTATCCTGTTTATTATCTTAAGAAATGACCTCTCTCCAGCAGCATTAGAGTCATTATATGGAAAGCCGAGTTCGAAGATATACTCACATCCAAACAAATGGATATGAGTAGAAAACCAGAAATGGATAGATGAAACATAACAAGGCAACAAATTGACTGCCAAAGAATGGTATTGGTTGAAAATTTTTTTTTGCATTTTTTATTCGCCATAGATCTCCTCTTATTCGCTATCTGCAAAACTAGTCTTTAACATGTTTAAGGCGTGGCTTTCTCTAAACACGTCACCAATTACGGGACACAACCAGACTTCTCGTGTTATAACCTGGCAATTTCCGAACAAGAGGGCGTTTCTTTTCCGTCACCAGGTCATCTTGCTAGGTCAGCTGTGTGAATTTAGCCCTGGAAAACAATCAGCTGACGGTACTAGCGGCAACCAGAAGCTCGTAACGAGTTGTTAAATAATATTCTTAAACGTATTAAAAGCGCGGATTTTCTCATTCACAGGACGAACTGTTTTACATCTTTTGGAAAGAACGTTACGTAAGAATGTTTACATTGTGTTCAGCCAAGAGCAAAACCTTTAATAAGGGGTCCATCAAATGGCGGAGAAAGTGGTCGGCAAATTGTTACACCCGAGATAGTAATGACATTCCTAAAATGAGTAAGCATACATCTTTTTATACTCCGATTCAGAATATCAAATCTAAAGGAATTAGACGTTATTGGCGCAAACCAATGGTATAGTAAGGTATAAATACACTTGGATGTCATTTTTATTATAACGTCAGTATTCACATTCGTCTTATTACTTTGAAGTTCTGTTTGAAAACGAGGCTGACACAAAATGTAAGGTCACCTAGGCTAATCACGAGAGAGATCAATTGTTCTGCTTATAGAAAAGATGCTGACCCAAGGTTTATAAATTAGACCAATCATGCCTGATGACAACTAACAGGCGACTATTTAAAACATATAGTCTGTGAAAATATGTTTATAGGACTTTTACGTAATAAATACTGAATGGAATTTAGAATGCAGGTTTCAAGAATTGCTGTTTTCGGTACATGATTGCCAATCTTCGATCACAATTTTCCCAGAAGAAAACTTTAACACGGGTTCTAACAACTTATAATTACAGACAAGGAACAACCCAAACATGGAAGCTAATAGTTTAAGAACAGGTTAGTTACCAGCTGTGTTTGGATTTTGAAATAGGTGTCAGAAACTGAAAGCACTTTACAGGTCGGTACAACTTGTTGTCTCTAGCTTTTTTAGTTTTTGTGTCTGTCCTATGTATCGACTTCAAAAGTCAAATCTTATACAGTCATTTTTATAGTCGTTTTGTCACACCACTGCCCCTGGTTAGAAGAGTGTTTATTACTCACAAACATGTTTAACCACATCATATACTTTGTGCCTATCCCAATCTCCGAAACAGAAAGTGTAGTTCCTTCGTCAGACACATACATCTCTGCCATACATGTTCCGACATTTATTGCCTGAATTGTGACGTCAAGAAATTATTGCGTCACAAGCAGATATGACCGCCTTGACAGGAAGCTCACAAAATGGCGTCTTACGTATGGCAGAGTCGGCCACTGGATGTTTTACTGAAAGCTAGGAGTCTCTGTTTCGGAAATTGTGCCTATCCCCAAGCCAGGAATGTAAACCAGTAGATGTCGTTGTTTTTGTGTTTAAGTGTTACTTTTTTGCCTTGTTTACTTATTTTGCCGATAACTGTTACATATGAATATTAGCACAGTACATTTGAATTTTATCACATTTTATATTTGGGCCTTTTACGGCTTGCCTTATGGTGGGGACATGTGTCATTTATTGAAGGCCTCAGACAACTGTAGAAGTTTGTGTTTTACACATTTTTGATGGTTGTATTAAAGACAATCATATCTCATCTCCTTTTCCTATTTGAAAGGAAATTGCTTAGCAACAATATTTAGCTTGATGAAATCAAAATGCAGTCATATAAAAAATTATAAGGTTTCGTTGCAGTTCCAAAACAAACGGAAGTGCCGACTACCAGAGTTTAAATACAAAAGTGTATAACAACATTGTTTTTTATTATATACATTGATAAACTGTTTGTATTTATCAGGTTTTTGTATAATTTGAGATCAAAATTGGTTATTAATTGTTGTAAAACCCTATGAAAATTATGTATTTTATCTGTTTCTGCCTTGTCTTTTGAAAAATAAACAAATTACAAAAAAAACATTGTTTTTTTTAGATTTTTTTAGACATTGTTTAGATATGTAGATATGTTTCAGAGATTAGGTAAAGACCACGGAAAATGGAAAGGCGACATAGTGGAAACCATCGATAAGCAATCCAATTATTGTGGCAAATAGATTTAGACACCATTATAAATGAATAGGGTTAAAAGTAAGAATTTTTTTTTAAATTCATGTTTTAACTTAAATCCACTTACCTGCGGTACCGCTATATCCGCTTACTTGTAGTTTGTATTTAGAGCTTGCGTCTCCAACACTAAAACTGCTATACAAGGCATATCTGGTATTATTCTCAAAATCTTCCAGGTCAATACGAAGTTTGTATACACCACTTGCAGTTATCATAGACAGTTTGCTGTTACCTACATAATATATAGGTGATCAATAATATGGTACTTTTGGTAATAAAATGTGTTGTTTGTACATACAGGTTAATTATATATTATTATATAATTTTTGAATTTTCTATGACCTGAGTTATTTAACAGATACATGTTTACTTCATTTTTAATTCGCCTGTACGATGTAGGGGGAGACTGTTGGAGTACCCCCGGCGTCCATGTCCACGTAGGCGTCCGCAGCCATTTGGAAAAAAATGAAAGACATACAAAATTTATTCGTGTAAACAGATGCTTGGTTATACAGGTTGCGACACATGTACACCACAAACACTGAGGTCACATGACCAATATTTCATGGTTGAATGAGTTCGAATCAGTTTAGGCTCCAACTTGATATCAGATCCTACATGAACTACTATCATTTTGTTGGAGTACGTCAGCATCCTACCCGAAAAAGGCCGATTTGACCTACATGTCATGCTTCATGACTCAGGTTCACATTTACGTTCGACCTTAGTTCTCAGGTACCATGTGCCCTACCATCATTTAGATTCTTGTGTGCATGAGGTTTTTTGTGTCATTCACCATCACATCCAAATATGGTCTCTTTTACCTGCAGTTTAAGCTTCATTTACTGAGGTTCACTTTAACGTCCGACTTTGGTTCTCAGGTACTATGTGTCCTGCCATCATTTAGCTTGGTGTGTCCCCCGAGGGCGGCCGGGGTATAGAAATAGATCGTTCGGTTTCTCCGCCTGCAGGTAGAACCCCTGCTAGAGGGGCGTCCGTTAGCTCGAGCGGGATGTATAAATACTCGAACTCCCCTTCTCGAAGGTTGTGCCGGGGAAAGAATA
>JAULBM010319710.1:0-13615 GCA_032357055.1 Geukensia granosissima | reverse complement strand
GTAAACAAATGGCTGACTTTACAATGTAAAATCCCCGTAGAGAATTAAAAACTGGGCGCAGCTAAAAATACATCGTGATTTCTAAAAATGTATTATTGCAGCTTACTTGCAATTTTTTTAATCTATAAAATAAACACTATTTTATAAGCATACGGCTGACAATTTTTCTTTCATAACGTTTTTACCCGTTCCAACAAATTCTGACACGGAGTATAGATGCATTCGTACATACAGCGGAAGAATTAGGAAAAGTTCAAACATTTTCATAATATTACACATATATTTGCATGTATTGTTTTATTCATTGTTTTCATATTTTTTAAACTCTCTTTTCATGATTCCCATTTCTTATTTTCTCTTCACCATTTATTTATTTTCTTATGCTTCTAATTGTCTGCATTAGTTTTGTGGACCGATTAGTATAAGCAATACAGCGTTTCTGAATCCTATTTTATACATATTTTTTGTATTTCATTGAATAATGAAAAAAATATGTTTAAAAATTCTTGCGTGTTAAATTATCTTCAACGAGTATAAGAAATTCCGTCTTTTCCTTGAATGGAAGGAGGTGAACTATTTTTTCCATTGTTGATTTTTAGCTGCAAATATATTAAGTGTTTTTCTATTTTATCGGGAAAATCCTTCTGTTTAAAACTTGAAGATGTGAATTAAACAAAACTAAACCACTTGGTATAATTGCGAGTAAGTGATAGTTTACCTCAATCTTCAAAATCTAAGGTTAGTTGGTCATAAAAGTATTATTTAAAAGTCAATATAAAGGTCGGTATTTAAACTACAAAAAAAAACATTTTATTTGTGATTAAACGAAAATTAAAAGTTTTAAAATATAGTTTACGACTTTTTATGTATCGACCATTCTGAATTCCTTATATTGTTTTTCCCCATTGTTTAACAAAGTCATATATCAACTAGCATACCATAGCATATTCATTTGGAGTTGATATAGAACTAACCTGTAAGAAATAACCTGCCTTAAAATAAATCAACATCAGCTCATGTTCCAAAAGTAATCGGTGCTTGTTGGTGCCTTAGTCACATAATATTTTTTGCAATGCCTATTTTCAGTCGGAATTATAGACGAAAAGACGTCACACATTATTTCCTCTTTTGCACAATTTTGACGTTTATTACGAAAAATCCTCGATCTTGATAATGACATTAATATTATTAATTTTGTCGACTATTAAATAATCCAATACAGAGACCATAAAGCCTATGGAGGATGTAAACTACCGGTGGCTTTCTGTGGTCATAACCTAAAACTTCAAAGTTCCGATGATTTTGATAAAAATAATCAATCACTAAAAGTAAATGTAATAATTAAAAAGCATGCCTTTTAACTAGCTTTTAAGTCAAATTCCTAAATAGCAAAAGAGGTGGCTCACGTATCCCCCAAATTAATAATTATTTTTGATGAAGTACCAATAATGTATACTTAAGGCATCCAAAATGGTTGGAATATGAATCCCTAATTTTGATTTAATTCCAATTCACCCAAAATAAATGGCAAGTGCACAAGTAAAATAACATTAACGTTAACCCGGATTAGAGTTTAAGGTGCTGCGCAATAGACAAGGAAAGCTTACCCTTCATGAGCACCTGATCCCACTCCTGTTTTGTAAAGGTTAGTGGATTCCAAGCCTTTGTTTTGGATAATCGAAAACAAAAAGGACAAAGGCTTGGAATACAATAAAACAGGAGTGGGATCAGGTGACCCGGAAGGGTAATCATTCATTGTCATGCTCACAGCACCCATCGAGATATTCTTTAATTCTAATCCGGGTGGAATAATGTCAATCCACGAGAACTGGTCAACTTATTGTTGAATTATCTGTAATAGGTCCATAGCTAGTAGAAATCCACTGATACCATATGGACCAACCAATTCATGAGGGCGACCATGTGACAATTTCAATCTTGATTGGATGAATCTTGTTATAGTAACTTTTACGAAAACATTAATGTTTTCTTCAGAAAATCCTGATACGTGTACTTGGAACAGGCACGAGAGTATCGAAGTAACCGGGACACAAAAACCCCGAAGGCAGAGATATTGCTACATAAATATGGGAAGTTTACAATAGGAAAGTTGAAGTCATCCCGTAGAAAATGTTCTCTCTTGGTCAGTTGAATGATTCCATAAAGGTGAAGTACAATGTATTGTTGAAAGTGGCATTAAGCTATAATAAAAAAGGCATTCTTTGAGTGGAAAATTTGTTCTTATAAAACAATTGGGAATTGTCGTTTTTATCCTTAATTTTTATTATTTCTTATCATTTTGTATATAGGTACGTTTATTTATCATCCAGTTTTATTCTGCTGTGGTGATATAAATACACATAGTATTTTATTCATTTTTCTATCGTTTTTCCAATGAATGGCTCAGTTGTACTTCTGTTCATTTTTATATGTGGTTACATTTTGTCTTGCCTCCGGATAACTGTCATTTTTAGATATAGAAGGCCTTAGAAACTTAGAAAAGATATTCATAGGACTCGCATTTTCAAATAGGTACAACTTTTGTATTTCAAATGCTAACTATTTCGTCACCAAATGCCCCAGTTTTTACTAAAACTCTATTTTCACATTAAAAAGTAAATAGAAATGTCACAATAGCCATGTTTAATAACGATCACAGCTTCCAAATGAACAGCTTGCATCAAAAATAAAAACCAATGCCCTCATTTAGAAGTTCTATCCATTGAAATGAAAAATGAAAACATGGTTTTACATTGCAAATTTACTTTAATTGTCTAAAAATAAACAGGGGGTACTTTCACCAAACAAACTTAAATAAAGCGTGCAAAATACACATTCAGATATACATAGACGATGCAACATGTGGCCGCTCACGGTTCAGCAAACTTCAAAAGCTCGGTAATTGAAGAATATAGGCTTTAAACTTTCATAAATAAAAGGAAATCATAAATTGCATATCCGATTGCTTAAAAAATAACAATGCTGTCGTGTAATAAAATCTAAAAGGAACTTCTTAAATTAATCTGACACCAGATGTCGCACTTATGTACTGGAATGTCATTTTATTACATAATCACATAATGCCGGTTTATACGGAGAGCATCAGTACCGGATACCGACGTATCAAAGTTCTAAAAATTCCGTCAATAGACAGGAAATGTCATAGTGATATTTTTATCAACAATATTAATCAGTGTTTCAGCTTGTTGTACACAATTATAATATATTAGTTCATTAATATTCATTTTCTTGATTCCTAGAAAATATTCACACCAACGACGATTATTTTGACAATCTAACTGGTAGTTGGTGGTTTTTAACGTCCTACACAGCAACTTAAAGCTCTGATGTTATATTTCACAATTTCGGTTTTTCCGTGTTTGCACTAAAGTTTCTGACTTAAATAACCAACCCAAATCTTACTTGTAACTTTAAACAGTAGGGATACAGATATCTCAAGCTTCTCAAAACATTCTCAATATCTTTTATCGTTACAAAGATTTAATACAATTGTAGAATTTTGATACTCCAAGGAATATCACATCCTACATTCTATGGAAAAATCCCATGCATGCATATGAATTTTAAAACGATCCATGAAATCTCAGGAATTGTGGTCATAGGTTTGTCGTTGTGCTTAATGTTTTGTTACATGTACTTTCAGATAATATTCAAGAGCTTTTCACAGAGAGCGGTATCCCTTTATGTCATCAACTTGCGGAGCTCTCTAGATTTGTAACTACCTTCTGTTTTGCTGGTTGTTTGAGTGCGGTTTCTCTTTTCGAACTATTGGCTTCGCCAATAACAAAACCACTGGCTAGATGCCACTGTTATGTTTCACCAATCCTTCAATGTACAAACCATTAGCTTGATGCCACTGTTGGATTTCACCAATAATTTACTTCAAAATCCACTGGCTAGATGCTACTGTTGGGTTTCAACAATCCATCAATGTACAAACCACTGGCTAGAAGGGAATTTCGGCTTTCACCAATCCTTCAATATACAAACCACTGGCTAGAAGGGAATTTCGGCTTTCACCAATCCTTCAATATACAAACCACTGGCTAGATGCCGTTGCTGATGAATCATTAGTCCTGTAATTTTCTGATAAGAACCTTAATTAGCAATGCAAATGGTCGATTTGAATGCTTGTGGCTTACTTATATCCTATTTTTGATTCTATTCTCTCTGTGCCTATAGAGTAACAAGACAGAACCCAGACAAAGCATTATTAATTAAAGCATCACACACAACAACAGCGTCTATTCTATCTTGGTGGCTCGCTAATCCCTTAGTTAATACACCACTTCAATAGAAATTTACTACTAGTATCTTCTACAATCTATAAACTACTGGTTAATTTTCAACTATATGCACATGCATTATCAACTATACCGGTTTATTGTCAAATATACTGGTTTATTTTCAACTACATTTATTCTGGTTCACGTCAACTACATTTGTATTGATAGACTATATTCATTAACTTTGGGAATTAGCTCCATAATCTCCCTTTCAACTATTAAAGGACTCATTGATACGATAAAGCAAAGTCATTTCAAAGACCAAGTTTTGTCCAAGCTATAAATATCTCAGTTAGTCTCCCTGTTACGTTTTATATGTTTTCTTGTCGTAGTTGATCCTGTGTTGAACTCTGTAAGTAAAATTCACGAACAAAAACGTATATGATATCATGGTCCGTATGCCTTTCACTGATTGTTCCATTGATTATATCACATAGACGATGATCCTACAGATACTGTAAATGACCTAAATGGAAAAATCTGATCAAAATGGTGTCAGATTTAATATTTAATGTATTATTAAAGCATCTGAAACCTGTTTTTTTTATTTTGTTTTTCTTCATAACATAATACCGTGTCTGAAATAAATAAATATATATATATAAACACTGCCACTGTATCTGTAATAATACGTCAGAATTGTAAAAATTGACACATTTAATTTATGCTTCCTTTACCATAGTAATATTTGACAAGAAAAAGTTGCATATAAGTTGACTTATTTCTGTTACCCAAGCTATTGTTGTGTCATGACATCAAATAAATAGTAAAAAACGGCATAACCTTGGTATATATAAAGAGGGTGCCTCAAATGTAAAAAAAAAACCATATCCCCAACAAAAAGGAAATGAAAAGTTCAAAATCTAAAAGTTTATAATCCACAAGGAAGTCAAAAAGATTAAATCCCATTCCCTGTAACTATCTGTAGCTGTGAAACATCGGGCGTTAGGTTTCAAATTAAGACAGATTTTGCAATACTGCAGAGTAAAAAGAAATGGAATTTCTTTTTGATATAAACTATGAATCAAAGAATACTAGTAGTTATTTTATGTTACCAGAAAGACGGAAACCGTGTCAGAAGGAAAATAAAACACACTAATATATCATTTTAGTAGGAAGAATTGTATTTGTGTGTTTGTATATTTATATGTCCTTTTGAAGCAGTTACGGTTATGTGTACTTTAAGGATGATATAAATTAGATCAACTTTCGCGCTTGTCATCTCTCTCAGAATTTTGTTGTGGTGGCCTACATTAAATTCTTCTCAAAACGCAATTTCTTTTTTACACTGAACGAGAGAGTAAGACTGCTAAATTATGAAACCTTTTGTTTATGAAAACGAACAACTGTTTTGTATCTTTAATAGAATTTTGCCAGTTTAGTCTTCAATGTGAATCTTATTGTCCAACCAATAGGATTGTGACTTTTTACTGGAAGTGGACTGATTGGCTTTCCTAGTATATATGTAGTCTTTTTCTATTCAATTAACAAAATATCGCTATTATATTAGAACTTTAAAATAGTATTGCTAATGCTCCAAGGAAATATATCTCATATGGATACATATCGGTACTGGTAATCGAGTACAACTCAATTACCTCATTTGGCAGACATATCACCTTCTGTTACCATTCGGATATTATTGTGAGTTATGATTTATTAACGAGTATGCTGATTAAAATTTCATAACTATATATTTGGACTTATTTGTTGGTATTGAAAAATGAAATTATGGGTGTTGATTACAAAAGAAACTGAACGCCCTGTAATAATCGTTATCTAATGACAAGACATCCCCATCTGTTACCAGAAATATGTGTATAAGTATTCACTATAATCCGTCAGAATTTGGCGACATCTTTTTACAAGGAGAATCGTAAAGTAGTTTATTTATGTGCAGGCATGTTTTCAAAAGGATTAGGTACAATACTGTAACCAGTTCTGTTTCCGTATTATTAAATCATCTTTCATATTTTGGTCATCGTCTAGGATTAAACGTGTCTATAAACATTATATACAGCATTATAAACATGAAAAGAATATTTGGTTGGAACATATTAATATCGGATAGACCAGCCCTTTAAGGGTATTAATTGCAAATACTATCATTAATATACAATACATCTCATAAGAACATATTAAAACTACCCTCCAGAAAAAGATGAAATATTAGATAGTGTTATAGGATAACGTCTCAGATAGACCATGTGAAGGACGATGATACTTGATTGGGAGTCAGATATCCTAACTTGCGTGTGTTAACAGTAATATTGTACACTTTGAAATTATGCAATAAAACCTATAATATATATAGTATTTAAAGGCCACCATAGATCACAGATATTCCGTCACGTCACCCTCTTTCTAGGGATTACTTGCTGCTAAATAGTTTTTTAGATGAAATGTACTTCGCACACAAGGAGCATCCTCGTTGTCTTTGTAGTTTAATCGAAGGCCTGAAGTCCAATCTGGATATTTTTAAAACAGTGCGTAGTCAAGTTAGAAAACGAATGTATATATGACAAATATTAAACTTAAAGTTTTCCCTGCATCTCTGATGTTCTTCTATTGTACTGACTCCAATAGCAACGTACGGCTTTTATAATTTTATATGATTTTATAAGTAACAGTCCTCCTAAGACTCATATAAATCGCCCCTGAAAGTGATACACTCTAGAAAAGGCTACACATATTGATGTTTTAACATTTGAATCATTTTCAGGTACAAACTCAGGAACAACCAATTACTGTTGTCAAACTGCTTGGTGCGTTCTTCGTGTATTATTTTTCCTATAACTTAGCAGGAAATTACAAAAAAAACTAACTCAAATTTGCACATAACTTGACATTCTAAATAAAGTATCAATTTAAACAGGTGTAGACTTTTTAAATACACAATAATCTATGTTGAATAAATATGTAAAATTTTGGTGTGTTATCTGTACATTTCAAGGAGTGACCTCTCATCAGTAGCATTAGAACCAACACATAGGAGGTCCAATATCCAAATATAGCATACAAAGCACTCAAATCTAATCATATTGAAATGTAAAGCCAAATCCGACGACTGGGACAGCTACTAAGTGCAATAATTTTCGAGGCCTATCAGTGCTTTAGAATTTTAACAAATGCAGCAAATTTCTGTAAAACATCGTTTGGTAAATTTCATGTCAGAAAAGTCTGACAACTTGGCTGGTGAATACCAACTGGGACATGATAAATCAGAAGAGATATACATCCAGTGGTTTCAAAATACAATGTCGATTAAATATGAAGATTTTGGTATGCTATATGTACATTTCTAGGAGTAGCCTCTCATCAGTAGCATTAGAACCGAAACATTAGAAGTTCAAGATCCAAACATAGTAAAAGAAACACTCAAATCTAAACAAATTGGAATATGAAGCCAAATCCGACGGCAGGGACAACTACACTGTGCGATACTCTTTGAGGCCTCTCCGTATTTTAGTGCTTTAGAATTTCAACAAATGCATTAAATTTCTGTTTGATAAATTTCATATCCGACAAGTCTGACAACTGGGCTGGTGAATACCCTCGGGAAGATGATTCACCAGCATAGGTATCGAATGGTTTCAAAATACAAAATTACCCATGTTGGATGAATATGGAGATACTGCTAATTGGCGTTTCTTTCTTATCAAAATCTCCAAATATTATAACTCAAACAAGCACAGTCACAACATGAAGACCAAAGGTCTTGTGAGGACAGTGTTGATGGACAATATCGTCTAGTACCAAGTCATGAAAGAAGACCAAACCAAAGGTCTTGTGAGGATAGTGGTGATGGACAATATCGTCATGTACCAAGTCACAACTGGAGGACCAAAGGTCGTTTGAGGACAGTGTTGATGGACAATATCGTCAAGTACCAAGTCACAACTGGAGGACCAAAGGTCGTGTGAGGACAGTGTTGATGGACAATATCGTCCTGTACCAAGTCACAACTGGAGGACCAAAGGTCGTGTGAGGACAGTGTTGATGGACAATATCGTCTAGTACCAAGTCACAACTGGAGGACCAAAGGTCGTGTGAGGACAGTGTTGATGGACAATATTGTCCAGTACCAAGTCACAACTGGAGCACCAAAGGTCGTGTGAGGACAGTGTTGATGGACAATATTGTCCACTACATTTACTTTTATCGTTGTTTAATGCTACTAACTTCGCTTTCATTTTCCGTGTATGTCGTTTGAACCGCCCGGACCTACTTCATCGTATAAATTTTTTACTTTACTATCCTGTCATCTTTTTTATTTAATTTACATATAAAACTGTCATAAATGTAGTCATAACCTTATTTAACCCCATATTATTGTCTAGTAAAAGACAAATGTATATTAAACTTCAAAACGTATGGTTGGTTTTACTAAAAAGGTTGAAAATAGAAAAACCTTACATGCTACAAAATTACCAATGCTGAATAAATATGTAAAATTTTGGTATGGTATATGTAAATTTACAGGAGTAACCTCTCATCAGATGCATTAGAACCGAAACAAAGGAAGTCCAAGATCAAACATAGCAAAAGATTAACAGTTTAAGTTTGATACAACTACCAAAGCGTCTTCCTTTTTTATTTTAAAGCATTATTTACACCACCTCCGGCACGCACTTACTACTACTTCTTCCGTTCATATCTTATTATGTCTAAGCAGTCAGATTTAGGTCCTTCTATCTGATCTGTGACCGAGTTAATTTTATTATGTTCTTTGTTAAAACTGTATGTATCTTTTAAATATTGATATTTCGCAAACTACTTATCCCTATGTTGAATGGTACTTAAAAAAAACATGTCATTTGGAGATACAATTTAATATATTGTCAGGTCATACAAGTAGCACTTTCTTAATTTGTCCGACATTATTTCTGGTATTCTAAACCAGAATTATTTTTATCCATCATTATACTTGTTGAATGTCAAAGTTTACACTCCGTAGATATGATTTAATACCGATCGTTGCCATTTGTATGTGGCAGTATGTATTACAGGTGTCATTTTGAAGCATGAAGTTCATTCTCTTACCAAAATCCTTTGCAGATGATACAACTGAAACAACTTTAGCTAAAAGTTCATTCCAACAGGGTCATTAATATAATGGTGGTTTCATCAACATGCAATAGGAATTGCACTAAACAAATCAATTCAATTCGCAATACTGATTTTTTCAAATTTCCTGAAAGATTTTATTTCTTAGGTTCAAATTGTAACTATTAATTTCTAAGTGTTATTAAACTAATTAGTAATTTACGGCGGAGATAGATTCATATAAGCACTGTGTGCTTGTTTATTGATCCTTTGGGTTTTTTTTTTAATTGAAGTAAATTGTATATTCAAATATTTACAAAATAAAATATGTTTAAACCTCATTTATATGTATTCATATATCAACGTTGATTCAAACCATTACAAAAATGTCAGTCGAGAATTCATTTGGTAGTGATGCTCATCCAAAGTGCACTCTGTATGTAGGATTACGAGCAAAGACTGGTTGACATGGCCTTAATTGTGAATTGACACGGTCAAATTTGAGTTCAGCGATTCAGACTCTAGTACCAAGCAGGTTTAGTTTGTTTTTATATTAATATGCATTCTGGAATCTGTTTGAAATAATTGTCGATGTAAGTTAAGAAATAAATAAGTAACGAATCGATGTTACCTGAAGGCTAGTTTTTGTTTAACTTTACCATTGTAGCAAAATCTAATATCTTCCATAACCATGTGTTTTCCATTGTAGCAAAATCCAATATCTTCCATAACCATTCGAAGTCTTGGGTTGATTCGTCAAATTTTATCATATAAATCATGATACTTACAGTCATATTAATGTTCTAAATAAAGTAAGACAATTTGAAACTGTTTTATGGACGTTTGTTGCAAATTGCTGCCGTCTCCTTCTTATTTATCTTGTGCAATAATAGAAAGACTAGGAAACATTTAGAAGACGTCCCTTGTTACCGCTGAATACTACGAAACATTTAGAAGACGTCCCTTGTTACCGCTGAAGACTACGAAACATTTAGAAGACGTCCCTTGTTACCGCTGAATACTACGAAACATTTAGAAGACGTCCCTTGTTACCGCTGAATTTTGCTTCTTATTTCTATTTGCTTGGATAAATTTCTTATTCTACTATGTTTGTATATCGAATTTCCTATATGGTTTGGTTCTTATGCTGGTTATGATATTTTATTCCTAGAAATAGGCAAACTACTTAACAAATTTTCCACATTCGTTAACCTATTTTTTATTCTACTATAGTTCTCTTTAAGTTATAAAAGGGTATTTTTAAGTTGTCTACGGTTGTCATATCCATATTTATGGTTTGTTGAAACAAAACGTCGTAACACATCGCTGTTTCCGTGTTTTATTTATCATAACTTTACATGTTGTCTGCCATGTGTAACAACTTCGTATGGCCATTATTCTTGACAAACGTTATTTCTCATGATTTAATGCTGATGTATGTCATTAAGATTGTTTAAAATATGTTAAGGGTCATTTCAGGCCAAAGAAAAACATCATCAAATGTTTAAAAAAGACAATTCAATGGTATTAACGTTTATTTGGAGATGTTCGTATATATTCGATGTTAATGTAATTATATTTTCAGGAGAATGAATCCATTGTGCGCCATAATTTGAAACCGATCGACCATAGAAATTAGACACAAATCCTAATAGTCAAGATGTTATTCATTAAAAGATCAAATATTCTTAGAAAACAATCAAATTCAGTCCGGTGTACAAAACGCAATACCCGCCAAGTTTCAGAAATTGGGAGTATAATTCTGTACTCCGAAATGGTATATTTGATTTCTTCGACATTGCCAACGAATATAGTTCCCTTTTAAAAATGGTGTATTTTTCCATTTTTCTTTTCCCTACTTTTTATTTATATATTTTCAACTTTCTCAGTTTGAATATGGAGCAGAAGGGTCAAAGTGGTTGATTTTATGAAGAATTTTTGCCAGTCTGTTGTGATATGGTCGTTGTCAAAGTCCAATTTCAGAATGTTTAAAGAGTACTGAAAGAATTTTACCCAACACAGACACATTTTGGCCATTATTTTGAGTTAGCACTGACAGATTTTTCTATAATTCAAATATTATTTCAGGATGGCCCTGTATTTTGAATGAAAGTAAGATTATCACGTTTGTGATGGTGCAAATTTTTTAATTTCAGTTTAAATTTTGTTATTTTTCCCAAAGAATGCACTACGGCAAATAATTGTGGTCCCGGACCACAACATTTGTGCAATAAAATACTAGTATATAATTCCAGTTTATTAGTCAAATAATTGAAAATGTTGCTACAATTTAACTCCAAGAGAGGAACATTTTTGAAGGCGTATCTATTTAGTCTCATTGCTTCATCAATATTAGTTTATCGATGTGTAAACTTTTCCGTTGTCATGGTATTGTCTTATAGAATCATCATTTTTACAATATTGGAATAATTATAATTTCATC
Source organism: Geukensia granosissima (assembly GCA_032357055.1). Lineage (NCBI taxonomy): Eukaryota > Metazoa > Mollusca > Bivalvia > Mytilida > Mytilidae > Geukensia > Geukensia granosissima. The sequence continues at coordinate 1,819 of JAULBM010319710.1, read as the reverse complement.
AGTAATAGTATGAATTTGTTTATTACAGTTTTTTTCTAATTTTTAAGACCATTTTTATATGTAAATAGACTTATCCTAGTTCTAGTTTGAATATCTCATTTAAATGTTATTTTGGTTATTATTTTTGTTCTGGCCACGATATGGCTGAAATACTGTTAAACACTATTCAATCCATCAACTGATGAAAAATTTTATTTGCATCACTCAAGAATGAAAACGCTTACATTTGTGAGCGTAAACTTGCTGTACCCCCGAGGGCGGCCGGGATATATAAATAGGTCATTCAATTTCTCCACCTGCAGGTAGATCCCTGCTAGAGCTTCGTCCGTTTATCGAGTGGTATGTATCAATCACCACTAAATACAGAAAGTGTCCATGAAAAATATGCACTATGTTTCTCCGTCCTAGAGACACTGGTTCTCTACAAAGGGTGTCACTGGTTGTTCCAGATGTATAAATTCACAACCTGTCCGGAGGGAGACATTAACGACGCCCCATGTTTAGTTGATTGATTGATTGTTGGTTGCTTAACGTCAAGTGGCAAATATTTCATGCATATTTAGGACGAGAACAAATTTAACAATTATCAGTATCGAAAAAAGGGTGGGATGGGACACAACAATGCAACGTTTTTTTTACTGCCACTGGAAAAAAGGAGTGATGGGTAGGGACGAAAAACTTAGCCTTTTGTAGCGGCATTAACCTACTCTTTTTCGAAAACTACAAAAGGGGTCTTTTACGTGCAAGGAGCGTGGCCCTCTCCAAACACGTCACCCACTACGGTCCACGGCCGGGCTTTCCGTATTAGAACCTCCCCCCCCCCCCCCAACAAGAGAGCCTCCCCTATCCGCCACCTGGGGTTCGCGCTGGGTCACCTCTGTGGGTCGAGCCCTGGAGACCGCTCCGGTGCCCAGCCCCCATGTTTAGAATATACCATGTTCAATTCACGTTAAAGACCATTGCAACAACTCGTTTTGAGTGGTCTGTAGGCGGCCAGTTGAAAGACTAAATTTTCCCGGCCCTACCCAGCCATACTTTTAGTAGAAGTCGAAATTTCCCACCTTCAATATCCCCAGTGTACACTCTACATATTGATTTATTATTTGTTTTTTTATTCCTGTCCTGAATATGGCTGAAATTTTGCCACTGGGCGTCAAGCAGCAATCGATCAATCAACCATTAATATCACTGTAATGGGAGAGCATCATTACACATTACAGTTACAACAACAAAAACATTTTATATAATTTTTAAAGGTCATTTGTTCCAAATGAACAGGACTTACCGACAGATTAACAGTGGCATTAATACCTTTCATGTTTCCTTTTTAAATTTAGATAATATATTGCTCCCAGTATAAGTATTTTTTAAAATTCGGTTGTGGTCGTTCTATATGAAAAGAGATTCAAAATACCAAGATAATAAAATAAACAAGTTAATGATTTGATCATTGATTTGCTGTGCATCATATTCGAGCATTTATTTTTCTTTATTATGCAGAAATGCAAGATTTTTTTCAGTTATAACTACTAACAGTACAAGTTATATAAATCAGAAACAATTGTCATGGTAATAATTTACTGTTTTACAGGATTTGTATTCTAAATGACAAAAACGTGTTTATAATTTCATTATAGTGTTTAATACTAGTATGGGTGGTCAGAAGTACAAATCTATCTCCTGGTCATTGTGTGTGGTACAAGACGACAAAGTCTATATGCTGAGTGTCATTCTTCCTTAGTAACGGGTGTCACTAGTGGAGCAGGAGTTGCTTACCCTTCCGGAGCACCTGAACTCACCCTGGTTTTTGTAGGGTTCG
>JAULBM010319699.1:0-13616 GCA_032357055.1 Geukensia granosissima | reverse complement strand
TGCAAGCGAAATTGTCTGAACACAGGTCTGGAAATCTTGATTTTTTCTTAAAATATTGAGTTAAGAGTTTCAAGACCAGTTCAGAAAGATGTGGCCGTTTCAGATCAAGAGTGGGTTACTAGTGAAAACTTGAGCGTTAAACGGTTTATTCAGAGTATCTTTTACAACAAAGACCAAAACGAATTTAAAATTTCTTTAATTTCAAAAGAATTAAAATTTTAGGTATAATTATCTGCACTTAAACCTTGTTGTTTTTGGCAACAATTTATAATAAGTGTCCTCTTTGACAATCATTTTTTAAGTACAATGATTATATATATCTCACAAAATGAAACACAACAGCGGATCTACAAAGCAGAATTACAATGCTTGCGAAATGTATATATACACTTAATGAAACGTCAGAGTTTATTATGAATACACATCAAAAGTTTCAGAATCCGGAATAAATTTCGTATTTAACTGATGTAACGAAATTTCGAGGAATTTGAAAATTCTCTGTAAATTCATGAAATGTCCTGGAATAATCGCTACGTCTTTGTTAATTTTCCAGAGAAAAAAATCACATTAGGGAATTTTGATGAAACACATGCAAATATAATCTTAAAGTTACCTTTCATCTAAGTTATCTAAATTTTTTGAATTCCTGACCAATCAGGAAACATTCGTTCTAGTCATTTTTTCAATACTTCGAGTTTCTTTAATATGACGTCAAAAAATAATAAACTTTCCTAGCCTTTTAACATTAAAGTTTTTGAATTCCTGACCAATCAGGTAACACACGTTTTGGCCATCTTTTATTTCAAATCGACCTCATCTAACAGGCTATAAGGGAAAACATTAATGATTTGTGCTTACATTTTGTAGCACCTGATTCCATTTCTGTTTAATGAAGGCCACTTTTTCGTTCTATCTTTTCGTTTGTTTCGAAATTGTGTAACACGTGACTCTTCAATTCGTTATTTTCAATTGTATTAAAACCTGATGCATTCCATTAAAAATTTTAGAATTGACTTCAATGTCATTGTTAATTTGTAATTAATTGTATCTTATACCATGAAAAGTTGAATAATTTCATATGTAAATAGAACCAAGTTAATTAATACGAAAAATCGATTGATAACAAATAATAACTGACATTTCTTGTTAATGCATTATTTATCGAATTACAGGAATGCGGTTAAAAAAACAAATATAAGTCAAATAGGACTCACCAAATTCTAATTCTTTTAAGTTAAACCACCAAAATTTATTTTGGCATATTCAAACGTAAACAATTAACCATTCAATTAATGAAGAATTCATAAAAATGATAACATCATTCTATAAAAGAACTGATTTTAGCAAAACCACAACTGTCCTGTAGGTTGTGATCTTCCCCTTTATCCTCAAATAACTAAATAAAATTGCAAAATGACAGTTCGGTATGTCATTTAAAGGAGAAGAAACTGATACATGTGATATCCCTTCCAGATAGTCCTTTTTAGAATTTTAATCCAGGGCGCGATTGGATTGACCATCCAACATGGCTGGCATTACTAAACATGAAATATAATAGTAGTTTATTTAAAAAATCCGTTTCTCAGAAACAATTGAACCCAAAGTTTTTAAAATGAAAGGTAACAGACTAATGAATATTTTATTCTGGTCTTTTAATTTTGGCTAACGTACGACCCTTGGACTTTAATGATAATAAGTGTACATATATGTCTGTTCTACATTTTCCCCTAAGATTAGTTTTCCTTAAATATATATTCACTTTAAGAAATCAGTCCTGATTCTTCTAACAAATATATAAATGTACAATTCCCACATGCTACATGGATAGGTATGTCTTTGTATGCAAACTTATGTGTCTTTGATATAATATATCCAGTTCACTTTCAATAGTATGAATAGAGCCAAGCCCAATTGGATATTAGATCAAAGAATATTTCTTTCCTTCATCTTAATATTTTTTTGAAACACCAAATAATATATTGCTTGATTTAAACTTACCTGTACAGATCACTGAAGCCTATCACTTAGACGGCGTGAGTTCTGGCCTGGGTTTTAACTATACAACGCATTTGATAAGGTTGTCACTTACCTGACAAAGGACGGTGGTTCTCTCTTTGAACTCCTTGAAACTTCCTCCACCAGTACAACTGACCGCCGCGATATGACTGAAAAAAATGTTGAATGTGGCGTTAAACCCAAAACAAACAAACAAACAAATATATCCATTGCATTATAAAATTCCCTGGATAATACCTATTGATGCATGTATGTTAGTATAGAAAATTTTGACAATAGAATATTTATATTTTAAAGGATTCATAATTAAACAAGGGCACTTATATCAGGTGTTGAAAAAAAAATTGAAAACATTTAATAACTGTTTATTTTGTTAACCATAATTAATTTTATTAAGGTTTAAGTGGAATGTCTTTTTTAAACATTTGCTTGACATATATATTTAAAAAGTAGTAAACCATCGCAAAATAACTTTCGGCAGCTTCAATTAGGTATTTTCTAATATGTTTGCGTGCATTGCTTACTTAAAAATTGATGTTTTGTCCTCCATAAGAATGGTGGGCGTAACTATTCGAAACTTCCTGACCAGTTTTGATGATATTTTCTACATCTATGGTAACCGTCTGGTGGGCCTTGCTTAGTTTATTGTCAGTTTCTCTTAAGATGATTAACTGTAATGAATTTGTACAGTATGATTTTATGTTCTTTAAGAAAATATGTTACATACAATATAACAAGCAAAGTAACTGATGTATTACTTGGTGTTTGTTTCGTCAAAAATACTGTACTCATCGGTATGCAACAATGCACCAGAATATAACCGGAAGGCAACCTGAGCAGTGCACCGAAAGCTTGCCGAAGCTGTGTGCAAAAAAATCTCCCGGCACATTGAGTCGGAAGCCTGCTAGAAACAGTGCACCGGAAGAGCGACAGAACAGTGCGTTAAAAGGTTGCAAGAATAATTTGCCGGAAGGTTCCAGAACAGCTTGTCATAAGCCTGCTGGAATGGTGCATTATAAGCCTACCAGAACATTCTGCAAAGGAAAAACGAAATTGTTGCAAACTTGTTGCATTAGTTTGCCACAAGCCTGATGCTGCTTGCTGGTATATTTAAGAACGGCAGAACAATGTCATGAAACTACTAAGTGACAAAAACAGTAGTGAAATGAAATGAAAGCCTAAATACAGTTCGTGCCAAACCCATGTTAACAGATAAATCTTAGTCCTGCTGAAGTAAAGAAAACCTTTTTGTTTCATTTTCAGATCAAATCTTCTACTATGATTTCCTTGGTATGTATAGATTGCATAATACTTGAGCGTTAAACAGTTTATTCAGAGTATCTTTTACCACAATGACCAAGACGAGTTTAAAATATCTTTTTGTTTCTTTTTCAGGTGAATTCATCTATGATTATTTCCTTGGTATGTATAGATTACCCTCGTTTTTGTAGGGTTCGTGTTACTCCAGCTATAGCTTTCGGTGTAGTGTTGTGTGTTCTATGTTTTTCTTTCGTTTCATTCTGTTGGTAATGGTTTTGTCTGTCTTCCGACTTCAAGATTTTTGTCTGCCCCTTTGGTATCTTCGAATTGATTTTACATAAAACTTGAGCGTTTCAGAGTATCTTTTACAACAATGACAAAAACGAATTTAAAATATCTTTATTTTCAAAAGAATTAAAATTTGAGGTATAACTATCTGCACCTAAACGTTTTTGTTTTTGGAAACAATTTTTAATAAGTGTCCTCTTTGACAATACATTTTTTAAGTACAATGATTATATATATCTCACAAAATGAAACGCAACAGCGGATCTACAAAACAGAATTACAATGCTTGCGAAATGTATATATATACTTAATGAAACGTCAGAGTTTATTATGAATACACAGCAAAAGGTTCAGAATCCGGAAGAAATTTTGTAGTTAATTGATGTAACGAAATTTCGAGGAATTTGAAAATTCTCTGTAAATTCATGAAATGTCGTCGAATAATCGTTACGTCTTTGTTAATTTTCCAGAGAAAGCATCACATTAGGGAATTTTGTTGGTATACATGGAAATATAATCTAAAAGTCACCCTTTATCTAAGTTTAATCAATTTCTAGTTTTGTTGTCACAAATTTGCGAAATAAGATTTTCATTGATATTTCATTTGATCATTCGAACCTTGAATGAGGTCACTCCACTAAATGTACCTATAGCATACCTAAATTTTCCATAATATTTAAAGGTTGTAATTTTGTTTTTTATAAACGAAATTCTTTAAAATGACGTCATATAATAATAAACTTCCCTACTTTTTAACAGGGAAACATTACAGAAAGAAAATTTTTGGTCTATCTTTTTATGTTTTTTATTATTCAGCTTAATGAAGGACACAACAACTGTCTAAACAAAAAAACAAAAAAATATGCAAAATGATAGTTTTCGGTTTATTTTTCAATAGCAGTTTTACTTTTTGGTTTCTTTTGTCGATTCTTTGGATTTAATTACTTCAACATGCTCAATGTTTAGATTTCGGACTTCCTATGTTTAGGTCTTGCGCTACTGGTAAAAGGTTACTCCTTTAAATGTTTCCTCCCATAGTTTAGCTTAATACTATGAAGAGATTTCTATATTTTTATATCCAACATTAAATTCGATATAGTTAATTTTACTAATGGTTTTCCTGAAAGTTTCAGAATTCCTGACCAATCAGAAAACACACGTTTTGGTCATTTTTTTTTTCAAAATTTCGAGTTTCTTTAAAATGACGTCTAATAATAATACATTTTCTAGCCTTTTAACATTAAAATTTTTGAATTCCTGACCAATCAGGTAACACATGTTCTTTTTTTTTTGTTGAATTCAGTTTAATATTGACATCATTTTTAATAATGTTTTATTGTATACAAAATTATCCAGGTTGAGGCCTTTTGGTGCAATATTGAATATCCTTGTAAAATTTCATATTATATATTGTTTAAAACAAACAGCTGTGAATCACAATAACTGGCAAGAGTCCAAGTTAAACTTTGGTTTTGTTTCATAATCAGACAAAGTCAAGTAGAGTACACTTCACAGAGTTATCTTTTTATTTCAAAGCGACTTCATCCATCAGGTTATAAGGGAAATCATTAATGATTTATGCTAACATTTTGTAGCACCTGATCCCACTTCTGTTTTATGAAGAATTTAATGGAGTCAAAGCCACTTTTTCGTTTGTTTCGAAATTGTTCGGTCGCTTTGGTTTCTTCCCTTTTAATCTCTCATATGGGTATTCTACACTTTTTGTGAATTTGTAAGAATCATGAAAGTTGAAGCAAGATGACGACATAATAATATGAAACTAATAATTTGGAACAAATTGTATCATTCGGCATTACTTTATCTACAATTTATGTATTTAAAATAAAAAAAACAAAACAATGCAATCAATGCTATTATGATTTTGTAGTATATGATATCATATATAAAATACCTAGTTTCTACGTTCGCTTACTATTTTTTCAATTTATTTATGTTTTCAATTGTGGCGTTACAGTTCTTTTGCTGTTAAATTGTCTCCTTTCGTATCGTGACATTGAAAGCTAAAAACCATCTTCAAATTGTCATGATATTTTTCCAATCTTCTCCTGATTTCAGACGGATATGAATTTCGATGTCAATTATTTCACATTTAAAACTAAAAAGTTTTCTTGTAATTATCATTTTGACTTTCATGAATACATATGTATTTTTTATGCAACAAAAAAAAAGCCAATGACTATCTGTTTAGGTCCTTTTTGTTGATATTAACTATAGAAAACTGTTAAGCATACTTTAGTACTTTATGGTGACACATTTTTACGAAATCCTAAATATGATTCCGATAGGTTAATAATAGTTTCTCTTTCCATGTTTATCTAGTTTGGATAGTTATGTAAAATTTTTTATCAGTTACGTCTTAGATTTAAGTCTCAATTGGAAATAAAACCTATCAAGCTTTTTTCATAGCAAAGTATAAGGTTTTCAAAATATTTCACTATTAACCACTGAACCAAGATGTTGATAATAACCATCTTGATTTTCTGTGCACCATATTTCTCTTCTGACTTCACCAACTGTATCAACTTGAAAATAATCGTAACGGAGTTTATATTCTAAAAATCCTTTATATTTTTTTAATTGATTTATTGCCTTATATTGTTTAGCTTCTACGTTTGGGTTTAAATATTTAACTTGAAATAAGAGAAACCAAAGATAGTCTGACGTGTGATTGCAGCAACGTTTTTAGTCGTTCCGGATGTAAAGTTCTGTTAGGAAAAATATAGGTCTTAATTAAAAAGCTTTTATAAAGATATTCCAATAATATACGACTGACATGTTATTTGTAGAATTGTTTATTATTTAAGATTTTTGTAAACAAAATTGTTACAAGATTTGTCAAATAACAATCGGAAGTTATCGGTAAAAAACCGTGTTTATTATAAGGTCATAGTTTCGGACAGAAAACAAAACTGAATCAATGATGAGGACAAGACACGCGGCAAAATATTCAATATTTGGAAAATTCATAGCATAATGCAAAATCGAAGAACACAAAACGATTCCTACAAATGTTCGTATTTAGAAAACTAAATAATGAGCTTTACTATATCTGTCAAAATGGCAGTCTTGGTGTTAACATGACCAGCTACATAATATCGATTTATATCTAAATTTTTCCTCTAGATTTCAAAATTCCAAGGATAAAGAAGAATGGTAAGTTTTTACCAATAGCAATGTTGAAAATAATGTGTATTACTGATTGTAAATATGATAAGAGGGAGCAAAGGCAAACTAAAAGGCCAGACATATTCAATAATTCGACAAAAATAAATATTCCAATGACATGAAGACACAAAGTAACATATAAGACTAAAAAAGACATAAAAATATGAACCAGATGTCAGTTAATTAAGGGTCTGCAGATCACTTCTTTGAATTGGATAACGGAGAAATATTTCCTTACCAAACATTGTATGATAGAATGTAGAATATTCCTGGTATTAATAATAAGTTGAGACAATCAACAACAAAAAAGTACCTTAATTTGCATATGGTATTAGAATTAATAGTAAGCAAATTCTTATTTTAATATTCAGACATATTCTAAACATTAGTTTTATTTATTGCATTTTTTTCAACACAATGTAACATATTTTTTTAAAACATTGAATTTTTTTTTGTTCAAGGTAAGAAAAATGTAACGTTTCTTTTTTTTGACTAGTATAGTTCTACTAGGCTGTTATATTTAAAAATTCACAGTCTAATTTAGTTCTATAAAATTAATGTAAACTTTTGAAAACATTATGATAATATTTCTAACTGGATTCAAAAAAGATTTATGTAAAAACCCAGAAATCACATTTTCATTTTTTTTTTTTTTTTTTTTGGAAATTCGATATGAGTTTTCTTATATATTCATAAGTTTAGGTACTCCCATATATCGTCTGTTTTTGGACATGACCAAAATATATGTTCTGTTGTTTCGACAGATTCAATACAAAAAGTACAATTGTCATTGTCATTTATATTATTTTTTTCGAAGATGAATTTATGGATAGTATTCTATGAATTATCCTTATGGGAACCCTTGTAATTTGGAACTTTATGTGAATTTAAAAACTAGTATGTGTATCATTTTTCAGTAATACTCTTTATCAAATTTGTTAGCCATTTCAATTCAAATTTAAGCTCCTTCTTTGAATTATTGAGCATACTATACACTATTTTAAATCCCCTTTTCTCTAATTAAAATATTAGTTAGAAATAAAGGCATGTTCGGTCAATAATTTTTTTAGTCCTGCATATGTTGGTCTTAAATGTGTTTTTATTGCAGATTTTATCCCATGATATATTAAGAGAATTATTATCATCAGTCGGTAAATCATTTAAAGTCAACAACCCTTTTTCAATCCAGCTCTTATAAATAATCTTTGTGTTTCCTACTTTTATATTTTCTTTATTCCACAGAAACTTCTGTTTATGTTGTCCTAAGAAATTGATAAAGCCCCCTGACATTCCGTCAATGGGGTAAAAGCTTCATTCCAAAATGAATTTTTAAGTTGCTTGTAGTTTCCTAAATATGTTAATTTGACCAGATTTAAATTTTTATTTATTTATATTTTTTGAGTATGTAAAGAGTCTATAGATATATGAAATTCTTTTAAATGCTATACGAATCCATTTTAATTTCACATTTAATATAAGCTGGTATGTTTACCATTTTTAGACCCCCATCACAATTATTGTTTAAATTACATCTCTATTAATCTTATTTGGTTTTCCATCTCAAATTAAATTGTAAAATTTAGAAATTAGCTTTTTAGTTAAGATGGTTTTGGATTACATCAAGTTAAAACAAGCAGTTTTAATTTAGAAATTATTACAGTCTTCACTAAGGTGATTTTACCACTAGGATTCAAAAGTTGATTTGACCAGCTGTTTTAACAAATTTCAATTTCCTTAAACATCTTATACTTAGTTTTGTAATTAAGATCCTCCATTTCTTTAAGGTTTGTAGAAAAGTGAATCCCATTCCAATCCCCACTTGACACATATTTGATCTGAACTATGTTTTTTCTTACCAATCCATTCAATTTTTGTTTTGTTTACACTCTTTTAAGAGCAGATATCTCAGCAAAATGTAGTAAAGTACGGAGAGATGCATCCAAACTTTCCGAAGATCCGTTCAATATAAGTGATGTGTCATGATCACTTGCGCTTAATTTTATGCAATATTATGTATATTTCTCTAGTCACCAAGAATCCAAACAAAAGACAATTTAATTTTCTTATTCTTTTATTATGAAGGTCGAAAATCACACTCCAGAAAAGCCTGACATAGAGTATAGTAGAAGTTTTAGAAATCATGCATAAAGTTTTATTTTTCCCATTATATACAGTATGACCACTCAACAAAAATCTAATTTGAGACCTTTTTAAATAAAGCATTGTTAAAATAATAGTGTTTCAGGATTTTGCAAGTATAAAATCTAGTCTGGCATGTGCCTTGTACCCGACGTTTTTTTACTCACGTTAATATTCCACAGAACATTCGTTAAAGCACATTTTGTGTTAATTCTCTTCGATTGACACCTACTAAATATTGTTTTATGGAAAGGAGGGAATTCAGAGAAACCAAAATTATGTCTTAAATCAATTTCTGATAACACAAAGGATCTGGCTATTTCAATAACGAGTGATTCACAATCAAATAATGCTTTCTTCATAGGACGTTATAAATAATTAAAACCTTGTCTTGGTTTTGTTGAAATTATGTAATGAAGGAAAACGTTCCCAAGGGTGATCGTTTTCTCTGAAATAGCACTTAAAATATAATTATCCGCTTATATTTTAACTTGGTTCACAACAGGCACAAATTTAAAAAGAAATTAGTAATATTTTACTCAGACAACAGTAATTACCATCTGGATTACAAAACATTTTATTATAAAACGATAAGTTTGAGCCATTATAGACAAACTTTTAATAGTCTTTGCTCTTGATGACATCCGCCGTATGTTCCAACAAAAATATGTTTTTATTGAGATATTAAATAACAATTTTTAATCAATAAGATATTTTTCTATGTCCAGAGATGAGATCAAATCTATGCAAACAATGCATTAAACTATACATTTTCGTGAAATTACAAATTATTTCATGAGTTTGGAGTCAAACAAGAATAAGAATTTTTTTAAAGTCAAAACAGAGATTTCCAATTATTTGACCAATTTGATTTTAGGGTAAACTACGGCATCCTTGTTCCTTTCACATCGGCAAAACCAGAAAAATGTGCACATTTTAGCTGTAAAAGCATAAGGAAAATGATATTGTAATAATAATGGTTTTTCAATCATAAATCAAATATTCTAGAGATTTCCAATCAGGCAAAAAAAAAGAGTAAGATTCGTTTATATTTAACAAAACAATTGCTGTCAAATCCCGTAAAACGTTCAGAATATTACAGGATTTTAATTTATATTTGTATTCTAGATAAAATCATAAGATACTAAATGGAAGATAATTTCATCCTCTACTTTAGCTTAATATTTTTCAAACATTTTATTTTTTAACATAAGGTATAAATCACCCCACATGTATTAAGTATATATACGTCTTTTAAATGTGACAACGCTATAATATAATCCCAAAGGGTTATTTTGAAGCATCAGGTGGCACAAGATTAACATGAATTCTATTATGAACGTCTGAAAATTTATGTAACAGTGTTGATGGTGAATTTCGTACCTTTATATTTTTGTTCTTGCCTCATTTGGATTTAAACTCGCGCTGCCAGTGAATGACATATCTGGCTGTTATCGCCTGCACTTTCTACAGTGTCTAGACCACTAGGACACCTGGGTTATATAAAATAGAGATTTAGGTGATCGTATTATCCCTTTCTCGTCAGCGTATATAGAAATAAAGCACCGTATATGATGAATTGTGGCATGCAGATGGTATTTTATTATTTTTCATGTTTTTCTAGTCAAATGGATTCTAGTTTTTCATGTATATTTTAAATGATCGATACAGCCACATCAAATCAATTTTATATCGACAACTATACAATACGTCTCCCGCATCGGATCCTGAACATGCTAAAACATCAGATGTTACAAGGCTGACATCAAATCAATAACAAACGTCTGAAAATTAACTTTTATGAATAAAAAAATGGAATATCAGTATTGGTGAAAATTATCGAGCACCCAAACAGATTGTACAACTCACCAAACAACAATTTATACCAAGAATATCTACAAAGCAGATAAACATGCAAATTAACATATAGCTTCATTGACTAACTTACAACATTCATAGAACCATAATGAGTTAAACTAGTTTTCTTGGATACCCTCGTTAGCCATCAAGATCACAAGCCGTTCACTGTGGTATTAATATAAATCCGCACAGACAAAGCATATAAAAATGTTCTGTAATAGTGACTGGGTTTTTTCTCCACAGAAGTAGACTTTAGGGACCGTCACAAATGATGCAGTTTTTTTTCAAACGAATATGATTTCATTCGGTGGGTGGGTGGTTTTCAGTTCTCACGTTTTAGAAAAAAAAACAAAAATCTCACTTTTGAATATCAAACCAATTGCAAAAAAGAAGATTAATAAATTAAAAAATATAAATATGCAAGAAAGGTCTGAAAACTCACGAAGAAGTGCGATGCGATTTCAATGAATTACTAATGCCTTTTGTGTAGTTTTGCACCAGCAGACGAGCCCTGTCAATGCAATTTCTGACGAGAAAAACAATATTGGTTCCCTGTTGAAGAACTAGCAAATGCACCAGCAGTTGGACGCGAGGATTTTGATCGGTTTGTAATCCTAAATTGTGTGTTCGGCCATTTTTATAAAATATCATATCGTAAACTCACTCATGATCCAAATGTTTTGTCCGGTGTTTGTGTCGTGTTTGGGTCCAAATGCCCTGAGTACGCCATTATCAGTGGTCCGACTCATAATGTTTCAATAGGCGGTTTAGTCAGAAAATCACTTCAGATAGTCATAAGAACGATCAACTTTGTTTTTTTCGCTCTTGTCTGCGGTTTTGTCAGAAAATCACGCATATTTTCTGTTTGGTTGAATCAATTTCCAATGATTTGCAATTATTCATTTCAATTCTGTTGAAGCTGGTTAATAAGTCAAGTGTTATGGTATTCAAATATACCAGCTATCGGCTAAATAAGTGAACAATGCAAAACAAGTAACATTTAACCAATAATCAACTATATCCATTAGATAACAAGTTCTTTGCCAAGCACAGGCACATTAAGTATGTGGTGGGGTTACAGATGTTTGTAAATACTGCACCACTGAAATGGGACAGTAGTGAAACAAAACGACCATAAAACCAAACTTTAAAAACCATGAATATTTACTCCATATACCCCCTTTTTCTATATATAGATTTAACTATTGATGTCAATTTATATTTAACAGTTCTCACTAGAAACGTCCATTAAATGCCACAAAATCACGGAAATCTAATGTTGGATCAAATAAAATAAATTATATATAATTAATTTATAAAAGGAGTATTTTTTAAATAAAACATCCGCTTCATTTCTCGAATACATGTTCGGCACAGCAGGTGTTTGATATTTATATATCGGTATTATTAATTTTTTTTGCCACGTACGCGAGCACAAAACAAATTGTCTTTACAGATAATTCAGAAAAAAATCAGTATCCCCACTTTTAACAGAAAAAGTGTCCGACCAAATTAAATTTTCATCAAGGTCCAAAACATGGTAAGAACTTTAAATCATTTTCATTTAAATATTTCAATGATTTTAATACGTGCTTTAGATAAAAATAAAGACCGTATCAAGAAACACAGATATTTTTCGACCTTAACAATTTGCTAATTATTAATTTGAACACAATTACTACGACATAATCAACCAGAAGGAAAATGAATGCTTACTTTTCCGGTCAGGCTCAGTTTACAATGGTTACAAAACTTTCATATTTAACAATCTTTCTTGTGTATATAGTGCGTTTTCTTTTTGTTTTGCATTGCATTAGTAACTGTGTTTGAATTTTGCCTCGATATCTGACCTAGGTTAAAGAAAGTATCTCAGGGCAGAGTTCAAGACAGCTTAATTTATAACAAGGTAACGGGGAAAAACTAAAACATGTTATAAGCCCGTCGGCACTTATTTCATTGAAATACGGTTAATTTATTTCTAACTTGTTTTTATGAAGTCTGAGTAAAGGATCAATACAATGAGTCAGCGTTGTCAAAGACAAGGAAATCTGATTCGATTTGAAAGTTTAGATGTTGACATGTAGGAGGCCTTTGTTTTTCATCTCACAGCGGTCACTACTTCGGAAATTCATTTAACTAAAAACTTACAAATAGGCGAATGCTTGGTGTCGGGATATTGATAATGCAATTAGGGGTGCAAAAATGATGAAAAAATGAAAAAAACATGTTTTTGTTTATCTCTGCAACAACCCATCGTGCTTACATCTAGAGCTGAGAATTTATGGTTGTCTGTTTACTGCACCTCCTCTTAATTCCAATGTGAAGCTAAAGAATTCGACTTTTCTAGTGCCAATACAGGTCCGATTTAGACAAATTTTACTTCTTTTCTCCATTATCAACATGGTACTGGGTGCAATTTTTATAGCAAGAACGCATGATTAACGCAATACATAAACATAGCATAATAGGCAGACTTAAAATAATTAATTGGATGACAAAATCATTGCACTTGACAATAATATGCGCGAAACAAAGCACACCATACGTTTTGGTACATGGCAAATAGCAAAAAAAAATAAATCATTCAGCCAATAAACTATGGGGTGGGTTAGTTTTGCAAAGCTAAGCAGAAGGCCTGGCTGCGGCCATTATGGACATACTATTCATAAAAAAGGCACGGAGCGGACATGACAAAGATCAGTAAACATGAATTTACAAAAATTCTACTTTACTTCTTTTCTCAATAATTAAGATGGTACTGGGTGCAACTATTTATTGCAAGAACACAATACATAATAGCCCGTGGGCTAGGATAACCTACTGTGCACCCCCACATCTCTATGGGACCAATTTTTTTGTCCCCCAAA
>JAULBM010319688.1:0-13618 GCA_032357055.1 Geukensia granosissima | reverse complement strand
ACCTCAAAAACTGTAATAAATAGCAGATAATTTGTAATAGAGAAAATATGGTCTAAAGTCAGAGGAATGACCTCCTATTTGTTCGAAGAACAAATAGATCTATCTTTTCTGTTTTGTCTTTTGTGTTATATCCTCTTAATCTCTCACATGGGCATTTAAATAGCTACTACTATACTCGAGTTTTAGACATGCCTATACGAATCGACTGTATTGCATGTAGTTTACTAATTCTTTCCTAAAAAAGGTTTATATACTGTTGATATTTACGGTTTTGATTTATCATTTTGGTTTCATTGTGGGAAAAATGAGTGAAAAAGTATTAACTACAAAAACGTGTGATGATATTGGGTGTATACAACTCTTTGTACAAAATAATTCAGTCGGTACATCTAACGGAACTGAAATTGACTTCCTAAAATCGGATATGTTTATGTTCACAAGTACGTTTCAATATAAACGAGCAGATTAATGAAATTTTTGTGTTTGTGTTACAGGTTTATTGGAAAGAGAAATTATTATATATACCCTTACAGCTGTTGGAGTTTTTATTGCGGTACTGTTCTGCATTATCTACTTTTGTTGGAAGCGGATACTTCGAGTGTATAGACAAATAAAATCAGGAAATATTGACCATAGAATTATCAATGAAACATTAGAAAGTTCTTATGCTTCTATAAACGAAAATGCCATGCTAGACTTTTCCAATATGCCAGAACATTGTAAAAGACCACAAACAAAATCGAATTTTGATATCGTTGTTTCTGAATCGAATAGAAAGAGTTCTCCTGAAAGTGATGGATATTTAAAACCTATTCCAGATAGCCCAGGAAATCATTCATGTTGTTCTCTTGATCAGCAGGACGCCTTCAATTATACTCGTCCTTATCAAAGTGTAAAACAAAAAGCTGATAGTTTACACCCGTATACACAATTTTCAGCCATCCAGTACTTAGAACTAATAGATACGGTTACCTTAAAGAAACAGAGAAAACATTCAGAGGGCGATCTGCGGATTGAAACCACAATGAAGGACAAAAACAGACAAGATTTGTTACAAACACGTAATAGCCATCTTAGTTGTATAAACATTCACACAAATAACACAAGATGTGACATTTACCTCAAGCAAACAAGGTCATCTTACTAATGACTGATACAGAATTTTTTGTCATAAACTGTTAAGATTTCCACTATTTAACCACTTGTATATACCTGGCCGTTATGACAAGACAATACCATGGGCATCCACCCCCGAGTATTAACCCCCAACACCTGATTTTAGAAATACAAATTATTCTAGTGGCCAAGCAAAGAGAATTTTTCTATTTATCACAGATGGTCGACCCCGACCCCACCCTAATTTTGACGTTTAAAAGTTATCTCTAAAAAAGGTAAAATCCACAACTTACATTGGATCCGCAATGGTCTGCCTCGCTCCCCTCTCATTTCTGTTATACTAAGTTATCTCAAAATCAGTTCAGTAAAATTAATATGGATAAATATTATATCCAAGTTTATCAATCAAAATACCCCTGCCCTTAATTACATTTTATATTCTGAAAGACCTTGTTTATTATTAATTTTAAACTATCAAAAAACCGGAGGGTCTGTTCACACTTAGCTTTAATCAATTCGGATTAACTTAAGGCAGTATACAGTTAACCTGTCGTGTATACGACGGTGACGGTCCACTAGTCCGAAGGCCCGATAGTCCGAAGGTCCGATAGTCCGAAGACCCGATTGTCCGAAGGTCCAATAGTCCGAAGGCCCGATAGTCCGAAGGTCCGATAGTCCGAAAGCTCTATATAGTCGGAAAAATTCCCGAAGTCACATAAACACATCAAGTTGCATGAAGGCAGAGCACACAGTACCTGAAGACTTAGCTTCGACATAAAAAATACTCTGAGTCAGTGAAGCATGGAATATAGGTCGAGTTGACCTGATATGGTTTGGATGTGAACAGATTCCGACTCATCACACCATGGTACTGGATAGTGTTGTGAACATTGTAACTGAAAGCTAAACTAATTTACCTGAGTTTTTGAAGCTGAAATAAGTTGCTATGATGCTGGCAAACTTCCCATGATACATATCCCCAATAAAGTACCTAATTGTGGTAAATATACATGTTGTATCGGTAGGAACCAAAACCAATTACAAGTCAATGGATTTTGAAAAATGGGTCAGTGATATCATTTTCTGAAATGGGGTGGTGGGCGTCATATCCTGATGCATCTGCATATCGACAATCATTATTATAGATCATCCGTTGGGAGCGGAGAGTAGGTACTCCAAGAGTCCTGGTCTACTTCGAAGAGGCGAACTATTTATAGTGCTGTCTCTTTTACCATTTCTGTTCATGAATAAAATTATACTTGAATTTTAAATAATGCGCTTTTGAAAATTCACTGATTCAAACAGGTTTGCTTATACTCTACACGAATACCTTAGTAGTATACATACATACATTGAGCCAATCTTCTTTGTAAATTTTGCATGCGCACAGTTGTTTGTGCATTGAATATCTATTTTTGTTAATTACTGCATATAGGCACACATTTCGAAGTTTCTTGCTTTATTTGGAAAAGAAAGAACGATTTCATCAAAACGTGGAGAAATCGGCCACACAGTCCTGAACTTTCATTTCATTTTATCTAGTTATTTAAAATAGGAGATGTGGCATAATTGTCCATGAGCCAGCCATCTACCAAATGACAGTCGGATTAAAACTTCTACAGGTCCTATTAGGTCCTTCAGTAATGAACCAAGTTAATACCGAAGCTGTAGAAGGCCCCCAGAATACAACAAAATGTGAAACTATTCGTAAAACACGACAATCGACGTAATCAATTAAAAATGATAAACAAATGACAAAAAATTAATAAAAATGACAACCATCGGACTTGGGACAAGCACATTTAGTAGTTTATTTAAAATATAAATTGGGTTTAGTATGAAAATTCAACATTCGAGAAAGAAGAATGGTATTCTTGAATAACAGAGGCTGAAATAAACCTGGAACCACTCAAAACCAAACACTTTGTTTTAATTATAAATGATTTTTAAATAAATAAATAACTTTTCAACCATAATATGGTCCAAATTAGAGAATTATCGATGTTCTATTTGGTCAAAACTAAACCAATAGTTTCAGAGAAGAAGATATTTTTGAGACAGACAACCATCTACGGATTATATAGATGCAGTATTGGGGAACATATACTTTGATGCACAACCATTGAACGATTTTTGCCTTCTATTGTTGGCTACATTTATGAAAACGTAGGATTGCTGTATATATGCGGACGAAAACCTATTCAATTTTGATATTTGAATAATGGTTCTAATCGCGCGATTGTCACGCGACCTACCGCGATAGTCGTTGTGTTGAATTATTCTTGTCGTTACAAAGTAATATATGCAATATATATGTATTAAGCGTATTAAAGGTTTGAATGAACAAAATCTATTAATAAAACAACTCTTGAATTAGGAAGGGGAAGGGTGTTGAGGGACAAAACACGGTTTAGAAAGCATTGAAAGGAATTCAAAGATACCAAAGGGGCAGACAGAATAAGCTTATATTTATTAAGCAGAGACAGTATAGAAATCCACATTGTAAAATATCTGGAAATTAGGCTTTAATTTTGGACAATCGAGCTTTCGGTCCTTCGGGCGGACTAACGGACCTTCGGACTATCGGACCTTCGGACTATCAGGCCTTCGGACTAACGAACCTTCGGACTATCGGACCTTCGGACTATCGGGTCTTCGGACTAACGGACCTTCGGACTATCGGGCCTTCGGACTATCGGGCCTTCGGACTGACGAACCTTCGGACTATCGGGCCTTCGGAATACTGGGCCGCCACCGTCCAGCTATTGTTTTTTGATAAATGAAGTTTCTCAAGAACTTTGCCAATAGCACTAGTGACTGTAATTCCTCTATATGAATTGGGATCATCTATCGGTTTCCCTCCATTTTTATAAATCGGGGAGCCCATACCACTTTTAATAGTTTTTGGAATACTTAAAGTCTTAAAAATCAAATTTACAATCTTTGTTAATACTCGAGGAAAGCCCAGCTCCTGGCTATTTTTTCGACGAAAATGACGAGGCAAGAATATCGGCCATCCGCCCTTTCGCCTTTTCAACTTTTTTGAAAAAAAATAAGTCAATTGCTGCCTATGTTATTGGCATAGGTGCGTATGCCTTTAAATTATTATTCTATGTCTATTTCGGGATAATTACAAAATTCCCGCCATAATTATTGCCGAAGTTGTCTCCGCTTTCGGAACCGGAAGTTAGACAGTGCGCGGGTTACCAACGAAAACAAATTTGCAGGATGAACAAATGCAGCTTCAGTATATTCAACATAATTCAGATTTCAGGCATAATAATTGTTGGGCATGGTAAATAATGCTTATGATAATCTGTATAGAGATTAGGGTTTGGGATCAACTAAAACCTCTTTGTTCTGCCCTACTTTATTTGATTTTACTAAAACACACCATGAAAAGGTAGTTCCTCAGATTTATGCCTAAAATATTTACACATTTGTGCAAAATAATTGATTTAAATTCAAAACTGTTGCCATTAATGATTTGTGACATAGAAATAAAATAAAGACAACAAGTAAGGAAACACATTACATATTCTTTTCTTCAGATCATATTTTTTCGTAATGACATATGAATTCATTGTACCAGTGTTAAATCTACAGTATTTATGAGGTCAATTGATGTTTAATACCAGGAAATTCTGTAGCATACTTTTAACATCCAACAATTGACCAATTTCAAATTCACTCTAAATTACATCCCTTGATTCAAAACTACGGCTATCAGCTCTGTTAGGTCCTATTGGAGTACCTCTAATCCTTTTGTATATTGGCACAATAAACAACTTACCTC
Organism: Geukensia granosissima; assembly: GCA_032357055.1. Lineage (NCBI taxonomy): Eukaryota > Metazoa > Mollusca > Bivalvia > Mytilida > Mytilidae > Geukensia > Geukensia granosissima. Next base: position 8,706 of record JAULBM010319688.1, on the reverse strand, counting down.
TGCAACTGATTAGGAAAATATCTGCCCCACCTTTCCAAGTGGGATATTTTGGGCGACGACATTTTGTAAAAAGGAAACTGGCGCTTAAACATTATTAAATGAGATCAGACAAAAATCATTAACAATTTACATTCTCGGTTTATTAATATTGCTCTGATATATTACAATGGACAAGACAAGACATTTTTATTGAACCAATCATGGTGCCCTTAATAAGGCAGTACAATTACATTATAATTATTCATAAATACACAAAAGATAAAAATAAACAGTAAATATGATTTCATATGATTCAATATGATTGTACAATATATATATTTAAAAAAAAGAGAGATTGATTTATAAAACATTAGAGACACTACCAAGTGCAAGGATTTTTCCCGTATTTATATGGTTGCTGTATACCCAGGGGAGACAGTTTTTGTTTAAGCACTGTTTCACTGGGATTATATACATAGCAGTTTACAGACTGGTTTTGTTAAATACTCTGTGCTGCCTAACAAAGGCTAGGGAGCACAGAGTATGAATATTGAAAATGGATCTCCTGTCATTTTAGATACTATTAGCTTGGAATAAATCCCCTCAGAGTGTCTGCATTTATAGCTGGCATCACAAAAAAGCAGTCTTTCAACAATTTGTTTAAAATGGAAAAACTGTTTCCCACTGAAGGCATATTTTATTTTATTATCATTTCTGACACCATTGTAACTTTGAAGATGAATATATATATATATGAATATGAACTTGAATATGAATTGTTTTTTAAACAGTCTCTTTCACAGTGCCTACATGTTGTCATCCATTCATTTTTATATACAAATGCAGTCATTGTGTTTCTTAATGAAAAATCATAAAGCAAATCGATAGCACTTTTATGACAATTGCCTAAAATTACCAATAGATCGTCTGTCCACACTGTATAAACAAAGATAGGGACCACAATGATTTTTAAAGTATTTTGATGTACATGTGGTTAAGATGCATTAGTTGATGTGGGAGGCAAAAGTACATGCAGGAGATTTTCATTTCACGACTTGTGCCTGTGAAATGGGACAAATTAGCAGAAGCTTCTGCATAAATCATTAGGTTAAACAGGTATGCTCAAAGATACATATAAATCACGCCCCCAAATGACACCTGTTTGGAGTTGCTACTACACTATCAGGTCTTGTTGCTTTGTGAAATCAAATTTTCTTTGAAAATCTTTCACTTGAAGCGTGTTTAAGAATTGTTCCTGGTGCATGATTGTGGCAATATTTTGCCTGGTTGGCCAAGTGTTCTAGGAAGTTGGTTTAAACTTACCTGTACAGATCACTGTAGCCTATCACCTATATGGCATGAGTTCGAGACTGTACCATACAAAAATGGGTTGAGTTTAACTTGCATGGCACATGATAGGGTTTGCCAGTTACCTGCCCAAGGTTGGTGGTTCACTCTGGGTACTCTGGCTTAATCCACCAGTAAAACTGACTGTCATGATATGACTGACATGACCGAAATATTGTTGAAAGTTGCATTAAACCCCTATCAAACAAAAAAACAAATTTTGCCATACACCCAATCTTGTCATACAGCAGTTTTTTAACAAAAATTTGTTTCGGTCTTTAAATTGCAATTTTGAATGGCAGATAATCCCAAATTATGGGAAATATCTATGTAACAAAACACTATTTATGTTTGAAAAAACTTTCAACCAGTTTTCTTAAACTGCTTCATTGGCAAGAATGGGTACTCAGCTAGATTGGGTCGTCAATCAGTAAAACTCATAAATTTTTGCGAGTTCTGTGCCATATCACTATTTTAAACACAGATGTTTTTAACTGATGGTGCTAAGATTAAAATCGACTTAAAATGTGTTTATCAAGCATACTCGTTGCAGTTTTGAGATAAAAATTGATTATTTTCCAAATCAAAGTGACCATAAAGAGCATTACTATTAAAAAGTTTTTTTTTTTTTAAAACAGAGACAGGTCATAATACAATGCAATGACTAAAGAACAATTAGTAAAATATTTTCATAAAATATACTGAGAAAAGGGTCAGTTGACTCAGTGGTCAAAGGGAGATAATCATCAACATATTTTTGTTTATGCCCACTGATGATTTTACCTCGGTGTTGTCGGTGTACTAGGTTTTTGTTTTGTGGTGTAGCTTGTTTTGGAATATCCATGCACTAGGAACAATATTCTAACATGAGTCAACTGATAGATTTTCCCATAAAATCTGACATCACAAAGTAAAAAGACCCCACTAGTGAGCACCACTGGACATGTACATGTTGTATTTCACAATTATTATAACATTATTTCTATTTTCAGGTCTAGTTACAGTTGATGAGAAGCTAAGATATTATGAAACATTTGACCATATCAGTGTAGAAAGTATTGAAAAGAGAAGCACAGACTTCACCAAACATAGAAAGCATGTCAAATTCTCTGCATTAAACAGGCGAGTAGAAACTGTTCAAATCAAGGATACATTTATGTTATAGCTTAATACAGTTAAGGTCAACTACTTTACTTAACTTACTTGGCTCTTTGCTCCACTAGGGAGCATAGGTTATTGACTAACTCTCTCCATCTGACTCTATTTGGCACAAGTTTTTCTAATGAGCTCCAGTTGTGACCCTGTTCTTTGAGTTGTGCTGCTGTATCTCTTCTCCAAGAGAAGCTCAAGTCAACTACAGTCTGATTAAAATCAGTTCTGGGTAAAATTGTGAACCTTGTTCTCCAAACAAGGTCTGGCAACGCTCCATTTTACTCTCGTTCTGATGGCCTGTTCAGGATCCTCAGGATTTGTTATATGCAGGGATGTGATTCTTTTGCGGATTTCTGTAAGTGGAATCCTATTTGAAAACTTTTCTGTATGTTATTTAAATACTTCCGCCAGTGAAATTTTACTAAATTCTGTGGGTTTGAAATGTCCAAATCACATCCCTGTATATGGCTAACGCTTCCAAGATGTTGGATTTTGCATCCTACATGAAAAGGTTTGTCAGTTACCTACCTGCCGAAGGTCAATGGTTCCCCCACAGGCAGTCCGGCTTCCTCCACCAATAAAACTGACCGCGCCGATATGACTAAAATACTGTTGAAAGTGGCGTAAAACCCCAATCAATCAATCCAAGAAGTTGGAAGTGAATATTTTAATAGCTGACATAAAAGAATTAAAATGTAGAATCATGAGACCTTGGTTTAAGAGCATAGTGAGCAAATTTACCAAGTTCTGATTTTAGTCAGATTTGGTAAAGAAAACAGGTGAACTGTAAGGCCAAAAAGAAAAATATGTGTGTTTACTGTAACATGCTGGAAAAAAAGAGGGTCGGTAGGAAATCTTTTTTTTTTTTTTTTGGATATTGGGTGCAATTGTGCATTTTATTGAAGATAAGGTGTAGATAAGTGTTTTTAATAGAAAACTTTATCTAAAAAAAGGCTTGTATCAACAAAATACCCTATTTGAAAGAAGATTCCCTAACTACATTTAGACTACTTCAGGAAAAAGAACAACAATTTTCAGAAGTGATAAATTTTTGTGATAAAAAGTGTTAGGGTCGGGAACAAAAGAATAGGGACGGTCAGGTGACAGTAAACTCACATACTTTTTTTTGCCTAAATGAAAGAGATATTATAAAGAAATGATAACTGTGACCAATGACTTTTATATACTGAGTGTCTGTGCCAATATTGGCAATAGAAATAGAACACTATTATTGTTGCACTTACATGAACAAGATATTACTGTAATTTACTGTAAATGCTGACTTGCTAGATAATAATTGAACTTGGTTGATTGTTGAGATTACATAATGCAAATATGCATGTAGAGAGGAATATTATTTTGCACTATTAAAGCAGAAAATATGATTAAAAAGACTTGGTTCTTTCACCAATTATAAGGGTCCACAATTCTTCCTAAATGACTGTCTGGATTTGATAAAACTTTGTGAAGTGACAGATGACAATATTGAGATATGCAAATTATCATTTTTTCAAAGATATAAATGATATATGTAAAAATGTGGAGCGGTAAAGATAGTGAGCTCTGCTGACAGTGTTAATGCCAATTTTAAGGGGTATGCATCTACTCAGGCAGAACACCAGTTTCTAGTTTAAAACAACAACAAACAATTTCATATTTAATTAAATGGTTAAATGTCCCTTAGTAAAACTTGTTACAAGGGAATCTGGTCTTACTAATATATGACATGTAAACATGATTGGACTGAAATTAATGTTAATTTAAAATTGTCAAAATATAAAGACTTTTGAAGCTCAAAATCTTACAAACCAAAGTAAAAATATTCCTTTTATAGACAAAATGGCAAAATTAACCTACACCAAAGTTTTTTGATTTATGGTACTGGAATTGTCTAGGTCATGCAACAAGAAACTTAACTATAAATTTTTCAGCCTTATGGTTTATAATGTGAATGTTTTATTTCCTATTTCAGAAGTTTTTCGTTGGATTTAGAAGTAGCCGAAGGATTATTCTCCAGCGATGTTAAATTTGAATTGGTTCATAGTAATGGAAGTGTATCAGAAAAGTTCATAGACACATCAAGTTTCTACTTTGGAAAATTGGATGGTAATGTCATTTTAAAATTATTAAACCTGATACAGTGTATAGTATTAATAGTGGAAATATCTGATTTATTTGTATCTTCTTCTTAGGAATAGTATTCTGCCCTATGACATCAAGTTTAACCACTTATTGTCAAATTTGCATTGATAAATTACAATGTAAGAAATCCTCAATCCCAAGTTTATTAGCATGTAAAGTAAAGTAAAACTACAGAAGACAAAATGAAAACAGTCTTAATAACAGGAAATACACATATCTCACAGCTGTATTAATAATTTTATATAAAAATTATTGTGACAAAGTGTGTTCCATAGACCAAAAAGAATAATTGTTTTTACTGTAACATGTCGAAAAAAATTAGGGTCGATAGGTATGAAGTTTTTTGCTTTTTAGCATGTTTAGTGCAATTTTTGTGCTTATTATTTGTATTTGTATTTGACTGTGTAATATAGCCTATTCTATCTAGACAGAGACTTGCATCAAACCAGTACCATTTGAAAGAAGGAACCCTCATTTAATTAAGACAACTTCTCATTTCCAGAAGTGATAAATTTTTTGCACTATAAGTAATTTCCAAAATCATAGAAATCAATCCAATTGGTGAAATTTCAAGACTTGTTAATAACAAAGAACAATGGAGAACTAAAATTCGAATATTCAAATATAGAGTGCCTAAGTGACAGAAGAAATAATTTGAGGATTCTTCTGTTTTATTTTCTAAATATGTATGATGATAAACAGATATTTCTATGAAGTTTGTAACCTTGGTTGCTTCTTTTTACCAGGGGAAGACAACTCTGAAGTCCATGCATTTCTACATGATGGTGCTATATCAGCTACTATTTCCATCCCAGGAGAAAGTTTTATCATTGAGGTATGAATAGTTATAAAACATTACACAATATAAAATTGGGATTATCTTGATGTTTTAAGCCTGGCTCTACATACTGGTGGACTAACCAGAACTAGTAATGTTGCTAATATTAATGTTAATTGGCAATTAAGAAAATTTTTCATTGATTAGGGTGAAAAAATTCATTGAATATGCACTGTATAGTGATGCTTTTGGTCATAATACAATACAATGCATTTAACTGAAGTTTTGATAAGATATAATACAGATAAATGAATCTATTACACCAAGAACTTTTTAATAAATACAGTGTTTTCAGTAGGTTTTTGAATAGCAGGGAATTTTGTAAGGGTAGGACAGGAAAAAATTTGGTGGTCTAGGGGCAGACTAGGCCCTCAGCCACTGACAAAAAATTGATGTGAACCGGTATATTTTTGTTGTCCAGAATGACATAGCCAGAAAAATAATGGCAATAGCCGGTGAAATTTTTCGGCTTCTGGCTCTTAATGAAAACACTGCTAATATGAAATCAAAAACGTAAATAAGGATCTTTTTCAAGGTGTATTATCAGTTTAATCTTTCTTTAGATCAGTAATATGAACTCCAGAACAAAACCTGCCTTAAAAAAATTTCAATTTTTTAGAAAATAAATAATATTTATCCAAAATCACAGAAAAATTTAAGGAAATTTAACAGTTGTGTACCATATGGAAATGTATTGTTATCATCCCTTTTGTATCACGATACATATCATATCGTTAGGTAAGGGTTTTGTCAAAAACCTAATGGTGGTGTCCATATGGGCACATTTTTTTTAATGTTGTAACATCTCTTGGAGGGACATAACATTGCATAAGAATTTAAGATGTGCTAATATTATTATTTTTTGTAAATACATTGTTATTGTAGCCTGCTTGGAGACACATTGATGGACTGACCCGAGCCAGTAGGAAAATGATGATATACAGAGGAAGTGATGCTAGATGGCCAAAAGAAATGGAAGAGGCTGCTGAGGGTGGCAATGGGTAGGTTGTGGTATAGATAATGATAACAAGGTGGCACTTTCCACTAGTGTGATAAAGTTATTCATGGTTATTTAAATTTTGTAGATTTTGTAGACTAACCAGTTCATAAATTTAACAAGCAAAATCAATATATGATGAAGGAATATACAACCACCACATGGGAAGCGAGACCTATGGTTTCAGCAATTTTATTCTATCGTAAAGTGGCATATAGGGATATTTGTTGACTTCATTCTTCATTTTTTGGCAACACAAACAAACAAAAACACCTTTAAACTTTTATTTCTTTCCTTTTATTCATTCTAATAAGAACACAATCAATAAATACACATCTGCTGGTTCATTTCTGCAGGAGAATACTCCTATAATTTTGTGTTTTTTTTTTTTTCAAGTGAATACTCAAACATTGATTTTAGCCTTAGCAGTGAAAACGAAATGTCGTTGGACAGACGGACCAATCCGGTAATGTCACTTCTGGTCCGGTAAACTTTAATATATTTCCGGACCGAATGTCCGGTGTCTTCTCTGGCGGCGACTCTGAAATTTCAGTGCACTTAGCGCCCTCTATCGACTAACTCGTTATCTTAATAGAGAAATTATTTTCGGTCTGGTAACAGATGGTTCGGTCTGGTAAAGTTTCTTAAATTACCAGACTGAATGTCCTGTTATAATTTTTACATTTCGCGATCACTGTAATACTATGTTTAGCTCTTTACTGTGTCCAGCATATTACTTTATCTAAACATAACAAAATGTTTATTTATGCATTTTCCATTATCAGCAAGCTGTTGTCCTATCATGCCTCTCTTATGAAGCACCTCAGATGTAAAATGAATTTTGTTCAGATAGAATACCAATTTTCACCAGCTCACTTTTGAATTTGAAAAGGATAATATTTTAGATTGCTATGTAGGTAAGATTTAACAGTCAACTTTATTCTATTTATTTGGATTGTGAATTTTCAGATTCGTCAAGTGTCATGCCAGTGGACTAACATTCAAACTGTCTGTATTGATTCAGTGTCCATCAAGATTCACCAAACCTCAGTTGTTTACATGTCGCATAATGACTCCATTTGGGTCAATGGTAAAGAAACCAATGTAACTTTGTCAAGCAGAACCAACATAGACATTGAAGGTGGGTGTAGACTTCAAATACAACGACCAAAAGAGCTTGTTACTCGGTATGTTATAGGGGCGTTGGGATTTGTAGTGAGAGTCAGACGTCATTCATTCTACACCAAATACATTGCTGTGGTAAGAATTAAAGTTGGAACTGACTACTGCTGTAGTTCACCACCAATAGGAGGTATTTGTGGTGGATGTCGGGATTGTACTGGGGCAGTATACAGCATGCCTTGCTTAATGGATGCTACCACAACAGCTGTAACAACAACTACTACAGCTGCAACAACAGTGACATCAGGAGATATTACAACAGGAACTGAACCAACAACCACCATGCTCAAATCAACAACAACAGTCTCAACAACAACAGCACTTACAGGAGGTTGGGTTACTCCAACGTTTGAATTAAATATAATTACTAATGGAGATTCCATAATTGAAACAGATGATGTAGATGATACAGTTGTTGCTGGCATAGGACCAGGAAATGCTGTTTGTAACAATAATGCCTCCATGATCACAGAAAAGGTGCAGATATTTAGCAGTACATATGTCTCAATTGAATTTTTCGTTAAAACTTGTCATGAAGAAAAGTGCTTAGGAACTATTTTGTCTTACACTAATGAAAAAACATTTGCAATCAAAAACTATTATGGTAAAGTCAACATCACATATGGAGAACTGGTTTATGGGCTAGACTTGACATATGAAAACAACGACTGGAGCCAGGTGGCATTAGTTTATGATGGCTACAACTACATTTCTGTTTATGTTTTTGATAGTACAGGAAGGTATGCTATGGATTTGGTGGAACTTGACAAAACTAATCCCTTCACTGGGGAAGGCAGATTAGCGCTCGGAAAATGGCAGCCACCACCTGATGGATCAGGAGATCAACCAACCAGTGAAGGTTTTGAAGGATGTATTGATGAACTAAGGATATGGGATACGTAAGTAATAAACTTAAAAATAGATCAATAAATTTTATATTTGTATTTTCCCAATATGTATTTTGTATTCTCTTATGATTGATGCAACTTATATATTTCTTAAATGCATTGATAATTCGCTTATCAAACGACTTTTTAATGTTATCATTAACTGATAACACTAAATGAAA
>JAULBM010319677.1:0-13619 GCA_032357055.1 Geukensia granosissima | reverse complement strand
TTTGAGCTTGAATCGGATCGTTTTTAATGACTAAATCAGTTAAAATCTTTCACATAAACTAATTGATTCAAATGAAACAGACACTTAAGTGTTTAAAAAGAGGTCAAAATCTTTCGTCAGATGAACTTGAAATTTAAGGCCAAAAACGGTCCTTACCGGACCTACTCCTTTATCATGGTGTCAATGTTCGTTGCATATGCAATTTCTTATGAGTCTGTCTATGCTATGAATGCGTTAATGACCTGGTTGATAAAAAACCAATCCTAATGCCAAGTTACAGTTCACTTGGCGAATGAGTTAAAGATAAGATTCCTGAACATTAATCGAAATCGCATATACAGCCAATGCTGGTTTGAATAGTACCACAGTTAGGAAATACATTAGTTTTTTATGGTTTTCTACCAAAATTAAATCTGTTTACACAACGAAGTCCACCGAAGCTTAGCGCGACTGAGTTTTGTTCTTACATACAGGTAAACAATGTATTCCCATTGCATCAAGATTTCTGTCAAACGTTAGTCCAACAAAACCAAACTTAACTAAAAATCCATCTGAAACTACTGGGCCAATCGCAACCAAACATTAATAGATGTTCCTATCAAAATTGTATATGTTATCATCGGCCAATATCCAAACCCATTGCGGTAGTTTGAATGGGACCACATGATAAATACCTAAGGTATTCTCCAAACTATCAAGCCAATGACAAATGTACAACCAAAATTTTATAGGAAGGTTCTTGAATCGTTTCCTGTATCAGCGTCCGACGCCATCGGTTTAAATCTTAGCGAAATTGTCATGAGATTGCCCTGTACCAAAGTTATTTTATCTGGCATCCATATTATCCATGCAAGTCATTCAATATGGCCACTAGAGCTGTATTTATTTTAAATTTTAAGTAGACTCCACGGACAATTCTCTCAGACATTTTCTTCCAGAAGCTAGAGATTGTTTCTGGGTGGTGTTCAGTTACGATTGTATATCCTATCAACATCATGGCAGAAGAACGTTTGACAAAGGCGATATGGATATTTAAATTAAAAAATCATCATTGAAATTTTTATATCAAGTGGCATCAGACTTTTGTAAAGCAGCGATTTAGAGGTCATCTGCATGTGTAGGATTTAACACTATTGTCCCTTGTGATAAGTCCGAGGACCGAATAAAATACATTGATGACAGTGAAATATTGTCCTCTTGGTTTTAAGAGATACATAACTGGAAGGACACTTTTCATAGGACACTTTTTCGGCTGACACACGTATCAAGTAAAATGTATCAGGTGAACGAAAGAGGCCTTCGAGCGTTTTTTTTTAAATGAATGTCACAGATATGCAAGCCTAAATGGCAATTATTATATAATTCTAAACTTCTTGAAGATCTTTTAAGGTAGACATTCTCAAAATCAACGTCTATGACACCATTAACAAACTTATCTGATCCTAGGACATTAGAATAACCAGCAAATACCTTCGGCCTCGCCTTCTTTCATTTCTTTTTAGAAACCAATTTTAGATACTGTTACATTACCAACCGATTTATTTGGTAACCATATCATTATATCGCGTTTTAATTTGTTCGGTAAGGGATAGGGTTACACATTTACATAGAAATAAGAATGCTATCTATTACATTGCACGGTCATTTTCATCGCAAATACGTGTATTTTGTAAATAAGGAAAATACCATATATTAAGTTTGATATTATGTGAAATTATATGAAATTTCGTTTCACTTGGGATTTTTTACTCAAACGTCGTATTCCGAGACAGGTTTGTTTTTCACGTTTCATGAAAGGTTTAACTTGTAAGGTCATCTCATATTTTTACAATTTACACTTTATTGCAAGTATTCCTCACACTGTGTTTAATAAACTGAGTCAAAACATTGATTCACTTTTGCGCACTTGACGGAACTACGTTTGTATCCTTTTGAAAAAGTGTTCAGGAAAAGATAATTCACTTTGCCATCGAATAAAAAGTCTCAACGGTGACATTTGAAATCACATGCCAAACTTTGTATGTACGCAAACATAAATTAGCTGGACTTAAAAACTGTATGAATTTTAATGGCTAAAAAGGTGACGTATATTCTACAGCATTATAAAAAAATAAAATTCGTGGAGTGAATACCAGAAAGGCAGCGACCCATTCCTCTTAACATTTTAATGAATATTACATTATAAACGCTTTTCTGGCGTTTTGTATATAAATAGCTAGATGTGATATGGCACTGTAAATAAACCTTAGTATTTTTAGAAGTTTTACCAAAAGACATTCCGGCATTTATTCACATCCTTTATTTTTTATAATTCATTAACTCAGCTAAATGTGCCTTTTTATAAACACGTGTACGTAACGTATGCGTACACAAAAGATGTGAATGGTGTCTTTCTGGTATAAATTCCGTATTCTTTATTTTAAATACATTCAAAATTCATGGTAAAATGTGTAAAATTGGTTATTTTTAGTGTGGCTACCTATTTAAAGCATCCTTTAATATGGTATTTTTATTCTTTTTATTACTAGCATAATGTCAGAAAAGGCAACATTTTCCTCCTTTTCGTATGTGGCGTCGAAAGTCGAAATTGCCACGAAATAACAGTTTAACATGTCGTTAAATTTTTGACTTTATACTGGAATTGGTAGTCTCTAGGTGTAAACATGAGAAGGGATTAATTTTATAACAATAACTGATGGTTAACCACTTTTTACTACCTAGTTTTATGGTGTTTTGATTTGTTTGTTTCGTAAATAAAGAAAATCTGGGGTCAATCGCTGGATACACGTCCTAAGATTACGGGTCATCGAAGTTTATTTGATTCAATTTTCGGGTCAGAACCTCAGACTGCCTGGATATAAAAAAAAATTTGGCCATTAATGTGCAATTACGGCAAATTTTCTCCCAAGATTAAAGATGACATATTGATGGCCAACTTTTTATACAATAAGATTTTCCAAAATAAATTTTGAATTTTCACTTCTACTATTTGTGTATATTTTAAGGGCCGTTCTATAGCCATTTTGTCTGGTTTGACTGGAAAAATTTTGTAATGGCACAAGCGTATTTAAAAAAATTTTAAAAAATTTGAATCAACCTTAATAATATGACTTTTAACATGTTTTCAGTGTTTTGGAAAATTTTGTATGAATGACATGTTTATAAACTTTTGAAGTGAAATACATTTACCTGCAGTGCCAAACATCTTATGTAGGTCTGGCGTTAAAATTTTGACATGTAAACCTACACAGAGTTTTTTAAACAGACACTTAATAGATATTCAATACCTATATAAGTAGATATAATAGATGAAAAGTATATAAAATTTGCAGTAGACGAGATTTTTAATGGTGAACAATTTTATTTAAATCACATGTATCTGAAAAAAGCTTATATGTATATGTTGATGTATACGTTATGTGAGTTTGGTTATATCTTTTGTAAATGTAATTTTTACCTTAAAGTTTCTTCATTTTTAAGAACCCCAAGAGGTGATTGAAATTATATAGAGCCATCAACCGCTTAAATAAATGACCATTGGTCTTACGTGTTGTTTGAAATGTTTTAAAATAATAAAATGTACATGATGCAATAAAAATAAAAATGAAATAATAATTATGTAAAAGTCACAAAAACATTTGGCACCAAAGCAAACACCCAAACATCTAAAGCTGTTCAGCTGAAAACCGGGAGACACTGGCACAGATCATGGGGGTTTCGCGTACATGGTGGTAGGTCAGGGGTTAATCTCTTGAGATATAGGAACAAGAGGAGCTTTTTTGAACGCAATTTTAATTTTTTACTTTTTTTAATGTTCAGGTGATAGGAACAACCCCTCCGATTCAGTGCCTGAGACCAGTAAAAAGCCTTTAACATGAATGAACATCTTGGTTTTCCGGGTACCCAATTCCTCCTTTTGACCCACAACAACATGCTGTCAAGGCCGCTGATGCTAAAATGTTCATTATATTTATCAGTTTTCAAAACTATTTCTATTTGTAGCAGTACTTTCACCCCCGAATAATCGGTTAGTACTTCGACGCTTAGCCACATAATGCAGTGGTAAAATAGGGGGGGGGCGATTTTCGTGACAAATAGTTTTTGCACGTTTTTTTAGGTCTAGAGTTTAACTTAAATAACTATAGATACGTAAAGACCTAATTAATAATTTATTCATTATAAAATCAAAATGGAGGAAATTTTAGTTTCCATCGTTCATCGAAAGGGAACTAAAAAGGTTTTCCCGTTTTGAATTACACTATCGTTCTTATTCAAGGACATATATAGACCATAAAGTAAAAAATGTGTTTTTTCAGTTTTTTGCCACATCAAAGCACAAACATAAAGTTTTAAATAGAATTTATTATGTTGTTTTGTTGGATTTTCATCAATTTTTACAATAAATATTTGTCCTAATGTTTTTAAAGAAAACTTAACTCAAGTTTTCAGTACATTATATCTATGCAAAGTCTTATTTATCACTTCGTAACTGAAATATTTTCAAAGGGTACCTTTACCTTACACAATTATAATTTATTGACTTTAAAAACATTTTATGTGCAACTCAACGTGTATTGCGGTAATATTACCCTTGAAGGACACACGTGTTATTTAAATATATTTTAAGTAAGTGTTTGTTCACATACCGGCTGTTACCAGACTGTGTCAATCTTTGTCAGTGTTCGGGTGAAAAAAGGGTATGATTTGGGACCTTTTTTGACGGTAATGAAATTTAATCCAAAAATAACAAAAAGCATGTTTGGATTTTACGGTAGATGTAGAAAAAAATCGCATATTTTATAGTTGCATTTCTCACAGACTAGTCAATCAATAAGAACCGAGAAAAAGCCGAGACACGACCAATCTGAATTGATATACATATTTGTATGAGTACAATATTTTTGTACTGTAATACATTGACATTGAATTCTTTAGTTGCATCAATAAATAAGATATTTGTTTCCCTCCCTTGATCTGGCAATTATCTTTGACCTTATTATATATACATCTTATGGAATGTCATAGAATTTGAGAAAAACCGCAGGAAGTTTGGAAAAAAACATTTTCCTCTTTTTCATAACAGCAGCGTGACAACTTTTTCTTTGTATTTACAGGACCTGATGTGACTCTAACTCCTCTTCCACGGTTGTTTCCACTGTTGTACGCAAGAATGGGAGACTCACAGATAAAAGTGGAAGTTTTGGGAGCTACTATTCTTTCAAAAGCAACAACTTCCGGTCTGGGATCAATACAAAGGCCTCTATATGAAAAATACGTTCAATACCGGAAATCCGGAAAAGGGAAAAAGTCTCAAACTGCATTCTTAAAAGTCAGTTCTGATGGAATAACAGTTATATTTCCCACTGATCAACCGAATCACACGCAAAATTATTTTTATGAGAAAAATTCTGTAAACTTTTTCGAGGCTGTCCGTTTTACAACTAGTAGTAAAGGAGGCGATAAAAAATACCAATGTGCGTTTCTACCTATCGACGAAAGCCGAACTCTTAATCAAGGTTATGAAAAACTATTCTCGCCGCTCGAAAAGAAACACATTAATTTGGCAAAAATGGAACATCCCGCAATAATTGCTTGTATTTTGCGCAGACCAATTGGTGTACGGTCTCTCGATTGTCATGGATTTGTCACCGAAAATGACAGTGACGCATATAGAATAATGAATGCGTTTTTCACGGCATCTGTAGAATACAGGCGCCTTGGACCGGAAGTGAACGATGATTATGGACCCCGATATCAGTTCAGGCCTCCATCTGAAGGTCATAAACCTGATTTAATTCAGACGGAATATGGACCATATGGAATATATCAGGGTGGAAAACCTCTTAATTTATCAGATGATCATTTCAGAGGAAAAACGAGGGATTCAGATCGACGCAATTACAATGATGAACCGGAAGTAGTTGATAGATACATTGGAAATATCGGAAAAGATGACCGTCAACCCAATTCCCGCTACAGTTTTGAAAACAGAAACGATAGAAGAGATATAAGTGAGGGTTATGCAGGATCTCAACCAATGTATGCAAAAATAAATAGACAGTCCGCAGAATTGCAACAAGAACGACAACGATCGGGAGAGTTCGGAGCAAACGACCGTCGTGGTATTGAGCAAAATATGCATTTCCGTCAGCGCTCAGATGAACTTGCGGGCAGTGAACGACGCGTTGAACAAAACATTCACTATCGTCAGAGATCTGGAGAATTGGATCCTGGAAGATATGTTGAAGAACGCGGTCGTTTGCCTACGAGAGATGAGGGACCTATTAGAATTCCAAGACCTATGTCTCCACTCAGAAATCAAGGACCTGTCGTGGCACCGAAACCAACTAGAGCCTTATCACCTGAGCCAAGATTCCCTAGAAACGAGGCTAGGTCACCTGACAGTCCTAAATCTCCGCGGCAAGGTTTACGAAATTCGGGACGAGAGCCTCCATTGTCACCTCGGGAATTCCCACAATCAGGACCAGTTTCGTCCGTTTCAAATATTGAAAGTAGACAAGAGCAAAAAGGCAGTAAGCGAGTTGCAAAAGTTCCACCGCATTTGGTATCGGGAATAAAAGTCTTGCCAACAGGGTTTGTGCCAAAGTTAGAATCTCCCAAAAGTCCCCGAAGGGACGTCATAGGAAATGTCGAAAACTATTATACGAATGAGGAAGACCCATATGATAATGCAATGTCGAGAAAAGACCATTATAACGCAAGGAAAAATATACATTCAGAAGGGTATGACGGAAAAGAAGATCGCTATTATCGAGAGGCAGAAAATCGACCGTTTGGAAATAACCCACCTCCAGATATTCTACCTGCGGAGGAAAAACGACGGAATGATGATAGGTGGCGCTATGGACCAGAAACAGAAAGTTCTAGGTATCAAAATGAACAGAAAACAAATAGAAATAGTGCTCCTTCTGGTAACTATGGAAAACCTTGGTCATATGGTGAACAGTTAGAAAAATTCAAAGAAAAAGAACTTGTTAGATCACCTTCAGATCATGAGTTTGAGCCTCAAGAATCCGGTGGAAAAATGTTAGTCGATAAAAATGGAGCCAAAATTAAACATGATTACGCAAATATGTTTTCAAAAGTTAATGTTAGAGATGAAAGTAACTCTCAGCTTCACACTGCAGGGACAAATTTTGAATCATCGCTAGGTTACTTCCCCTAAATATATATAGCATCTACATGTATGTCTTCAGAAATGTTACACCTAAATTTGATATAAATGGTATTACATGGAGATTTCTATTAACAACATAAGCAAGAATTTCAGATTACTTATTTAGAATGATAGTTGTAGACGACTAAGGTATAACGAGTGTGAAGGTAAACTACCGAGTTATTTTTAATATAAAAGAAGACTACTAGATAATATATGTCGGATAGGCAATGGTGTTTTCCGAACATAAACAATTATAAATTTTGTAAACAAAAACATTTTGTTTAGTGTGTGAGGAAATACGTTTACTTAAATAGCAGACCGAAAGATTTAAAATTTCAAAGAGTATTTGGTAAGCTCGACTGACTATTTTAGAATATCGTCCTTCGAAAAAAAAACCTTTAATTGACTTAGCACGCGAGTCGAAAAAGTGAATCGGTAGATCTTTACATTTTGAAACATAGGATGTTCAGAAGGGCATGCCTCTTCAAATTTGTACAAGTATTCTTGCATCCTGTTATTTTTTCTAACATTACAAACTTTTTAATTGACACTTATTTTGAAAACAAAATATAGTAGGAATACCAGATCCTCCAACAATATAAATTGATTATTAGAAATAATAATAAGAAGAAAAGCATAGTACGGAATAGGATTCGGTTTCTAGCTTAGCTGACATTCACTCCAAAATACGAGATAAGTTAATGCATATATGTCTCTGGTCAAACCAGTAAAATTGAAATTAGTAAAAAGTGTAGAAAACTTAGAGAAATATAAATTTTTGAAATTTTCTGAACAACTTATTTCACTAATCGAAACTTTGCCGATTTTTGTTAACAAGCACATGAACTAAGAGAGGTAACTCTGATTCTCTGTGTCTGATGTATAATACTTGTTATAAACAATTATTTTTAATGGTTTTTTTATGAAAGATTAAATATATTATTTATAAATTAATATTTTATTTATTGGCGTATCGTATTGAGATTTTAATACGAGTATAATAGAAAAATAGATGTGGCATGATTGTCTGCGAGACCGCCCCCACCAAATGACAGTCGATACTGTAGGTTTGCTTCTTATTTTTGGAATTACAAAAATCATAATTGAAGGGACATCAGAAGATTACCGCATATATGTGAAGACGTGTAGTCACCAGAATATTTACAGTTAACGAACCATGTTAAATTAATGATGAAAGAATAATTTTAAATGGTTATAAGTAGAAGAATTGGTACTAAGCCAAGTTTAGAACAGAAATCCACATATAAAATTTAAATTGCATACTTTTCTATATTTATAATTGAAATACAAGTGGCATATCAAGGAAATTGCATTATATTTTCATTTTGTTCCATTGGGAGAACAAACGTGCCTGCCATTTTTGTTTTTTATTTGCCTATTAAAATTCACCTTTAAAACCTTCAAGCTAGATTGAGCTAGGTTTAACAGGAAACATCTTTAAAATATTTTTCTGTCAAAAAGATTTTATATTTTGTCAATGTCGAAAAATTTCACATGAGGAATAGTCAATTTTGATTTGAAACAGTCCTTTCTATCTTAAGATTCTTTTTGTACAAAAGCGAATATTGGTTGCAATCCAATATTCCTGGTCAAGTGTTAGATGTTAGATGAGAGTGTTAACATATTTTTGTTCATATTGCAGAAGTTGCAATGAACTTTTCCTAGAGATCATGCCATTTTGAGTATTCCTTTAGGAATATATATCTATAAGGTTTATTCCGTCTGACAAGAATAAATATAACAACAAAAGTTCCCAAAGAACTAAAATTATATTTATAATTTTATTTCTTCTGTTGGATCTCTTATGAAAGAAAATCTTTTTTTATATAAAATAATTTACAGTACGAAAATGAAACGATATGAAGTAAACATGGTAAATGTCAGAGAGACTGCACTCCAACCACCAGAAAAATAGAGAGAATTTATAAAGACGCTTACAGCTAAAATGTGTGGGATTAATTTACCTGATAAACCAAATTACCTTACACAGAAATGATACATTTGACAAGTGAAAAGTGCTATTTATTTCTGCTCTTCATCTTGAAAGGTGATTAAATGTCTTCATTTTTCAGTCATGAGCCATTAACTCACTGCATAAGCAAGATCAAGACAGCCCCTATGATCGATACAGCGGTACTACTTGCCTTTTTTTGATTGACCGCTACATGTGTAATTCGTTTCCCTATGTAAGATTATTACCACGGTGATGTATTGCCCGACAAAGAAACACAACAGGAGACAAACCGGGAGACAAACGTCTTTGATATCAACATAATTGCAGGAACCTAAAAGAGATTAAGGTTAACTGGGAGAAATACTGCGGAGGCACACATGGCAAAAGTGATTTTAATTCGACACATACGTTTTGCCTATTCCATTTTCAATGCCATACAGATAGCAATATTCTAATCTTATGCAGTTGGTTTTGAAAGTTTGTTTTTTTATATAATTGTATTAGATTAAGGGTATGGGTTAGGACCAACAAACATGTTTTACCCCGCTACATATTTAGTGTTCCTGTCTCAAACCAGGATCCTGTAATCCAGTGGATGTCTTTTTCTGTTCAAACGTTACTTTTTGAACACTGTATACATACTGTATGTGGCCGATAATTGTTACATTTGAATATCACCACATTTTATTGGGGCTCGTTAGAGGGTGTGGATATGTGTCCATTATTAAAGGCCTCAGGACAAGCTGTTGATGTTTCTAATTAAGCGTTTTGAGTGGCTGTCTCATAGTAATTCATACTATATAGCCTTTTCTTTAATGTCTACTGAAGTTATTTGTGTGTTAACTCACTCACCAGGGGCTTCTACAATCATCTGTTACTCCAATCAAATAATTTGATACTCGAACACACAAGGACCATTGTTGGCTGATGGACATGATTTTAATTTAAGAACAACTGTGGAAAGTTCCACCAAGTGGTGCAGTTGTGATGGACAAACAAAATTCGTAAATTTTCAGTTGTAACCTACATCGATTGCGACTGTATAACGGCTTTGTCTACTGAGCAACACGAGGGGTGCCACTAGTAGATCAGGCGATGTTTACCCTTCCGGAGCACCTGAACTCAACTAAGTTTTTGAAGGGTTCGTGTTTCTCTAGTTTAGGTTTCAGTGTAATGTTGTGCGTACTATATTTTTTTTTTTTTTCTTTTTGTTGGCCACGGTATTGTCTTCCTTCTGATTTAACGATTTCAGTCTGCCCCTTTAATATCTTCGAATTCTTTTTTTCTTCGGCCGTGGCGGTCATTTGGTTGGCAATACAATATTGGTAGAGGATAATCCAAATCTGATTTTTAAAGTTAAATACCATTGAATCAGTATTTAAGAAACAAGAAACAATTTTCTTATTTATTTTTTTCCATAGTCTTTAATTTTTAAGAAAGTTCGGCTGTTGCAGCCTTCTTAATTCGGAGAGGGGATATGCTAAACATAAATTCACTTTAGTTTAGGACCACCCAAGGCCGTTTCACCTAAGTTTGTTTGTAGATAGTTCAGTAGTGTAGTATCCGAACATAAATCTTTATGTGAAGATTCCGTTTTAGGACTATATATAAAATGTAGCAGGTGGTTGTTCCAAAACAATATCATAAGACTATTGCCAAACCTGTACTTAGAGGTCGCTTTTTGGATTAGGCAAAGGTACTCAGTTAAGAATATTGATCACTTAAATCAAGTTTAATTATGATGTGGAAAAGGGTGACATTCAAAAATTAAGCGACTGTTTAACAGATGTGACCAATAGGTAAGTTTGTTAGGTTACAGCAGTTTCATTTTCAGACAAAAAGTTTTGCTTGAACCTCTTGCAGGCATCTTGGTTGCTTGGGATTATGGAAAAATACTTGTAAGAGGACCATCTAACAGTCATTTTGAATAAATACAGTTGTAACATCGATATTAGGGGAATTTTCAAAAACAACTGGAGTATTCGCTAGAGTTGGAGGCTTCCAGAACCAATTTCCAAAGATTACCATCTAAGGACCTTTCGCAGAGGAAATGGCGAACAGAATTTCAAAAGAGAACCGCCATAGGTTTGATACCTCAAAGTTTCGCCCGTAATTTGATCAAGCAGTTTCAGAGAAGGCTTTATATAAAAATTGGAGATGTCCATAAGACCAATTCACCAAATGACAGTCGAATTTAAACTTCTACAGGACCCATCACGACCTTCAATATGAGCCGTAGTCCATACCATAGCAGAAGCTGTATAAAAGGCCCCCAAATACAAAATTAGAAACCTTTCTTAAAACACGACAATCGACTGTTATGCATCTTCTCCGCATCAATATTAGCACATTAGTTTGTTTGTATTCTTCGCCATTCCTGTTGAAGTCAACTTAGTTTTTGTAGGGTTTGTGTTACTCTAGCTTTAGTTTTCAATGAAGTGTTGTGCTTACTTTATTTGTCTCGTTTCTCTTTTGTTGACCACGGTCTTGTTTGCTTTCTGATTTAACGATTTTTGTCTTCCCCTAATGTATCTTTTTATCTTCGGCCGTGGCGGTCGTTTGGTTGGCAATACAATTTCGGTAGAGAATATTCCAAAGCTCATTTTAAAAGTTAAATGGTATTGAATCAGTAGTTCAAAAAATTTTCTTATTTATTTTTCCATAGTGTTTTATTTTAAAGAAAGTTCGGCTTTGGTAGAGTTCTTTATTTTGAGTGGGAATATGCTAAACATAAATTCACTTTAGGACCACCCAAGGCCGTTTCAACAAAGTTTGTTTAAAGTTTCTTCAGTAATGTAGTATCCAAATATAAATCACGGTGACTATAATCAAACTTATATCAGAGGTCACCTTTGGGAAGGGGCAAAAGTTACCATTTAAGACACGTGACTTCTTAAATTAAATTTATTTATGATAAATCTTAAACAATGTAGAAAAGGGTGACATTTAAAAATTAAGCGACCAATAGGTAAGTTTGACCATTCCACAAGTTTGGTTGCAGCAATTTCATTTTCACACCAAATTTTTAAAGTGAACTCATAAAAAGGGTTTTTGCAGGCATTTTGGTTGTTTGGCAGGGATTGTGGACAACAATTTGTAAGATGGCCCTCTAAGGATCATTTTGCATAATAACAGTTGTAACATAATATGTCATAAAAGATTTCATGGGAATTTTCAAAAGGGTCATTTAAAAACGGCGTATTGGCAAGAGTTTGAGGATTCCAGAATCAATTTTCAAAGAGGAGAATCTAAGAAACAGAAGAATTAGTCGAAAGAGGGCTTCCATAGGCTGATACCTCAAAGTTTCGTCCCAATTCTATCAAGCGGTTTCAGGAAAGGATTAATGGTTCTTTTGAACGATAGGAAGAATAAAAAAATCATATCCTGTGCTTGTAAAGTAAATTAGGAATCTATTCGGAATACTAAATCATCAGTTTAAATTGACGTAAATTCTGACATTCGGCTAGTCCTATAACATATGACTTAGCAGTCCATGTTCATATTTTACGTTTTCATTTGGGATTTTTTTTCATTTTTTATTGAATGCAGAATGCGAAGACAGCAGCAAATTGTAAATAGCAAAAAGTAAATAACAAATATAAAGAATAAAAGATATATAAAATAACAGAAACAGTAAATATCGCAACCCGAGGTACTACGTTATAGGACTAGACATTTTTAACAAAACATTTTTTAAATGCGAGTTGATACTTTATTAAAAGAGTCTGTCAAGCTAAAACATGTTACTAAGACATTTTATCAAATAAGACATTTAAGCTTAACACTGGCGAATGGGTGTATGAGTATTCGCTAAAATTTGATGGTTGGGTACGATATATGGATATTGACAATAGTCTGTTGAATAACAGTTTTAGCTTTAATAAATTGATGAACTCAAAACTTGAAAAGATAGCTTATTGCTCCTACTCTGCGTTCAAACGAGCAAAGATTAAAATGCAACTTTACATTAAAAATTGTGGGTATCTTAAAAAGACAGGAACTGAATACTCTTCATTACAACCTGTTTAAGTGGGACCCCACTAAAACACATAATCACATGTATGTAGTATGTGTCGTTTGCCGTCTTTGTTTTTGTTCCCAAAATTGTAATTTCTATCGACCTTTTTTCTTTAGATTACCCTTGACATCTTCTAATTGAGATGTGATCCAGTTTCCTTGTCCTTTCCTACATATTTTTCTCTTTCATCTTGTGTTACTTTTTTAAAAGACCAATATGTCGGATCCAATAGGAGGAGGTCGGAGTGCACGTTCATTCCCTTAAAATGAAAACAATACAGGCCCGTAGCCAGAAAGTAGGGTTCGACCACCTCGCGAAGCGATCTTCACGGCCGGGTTCTGGGGTATTTGTAGCAATGTAGCCATTTCCTGGCACCGTTTTTGCATTTCAGAAAGTCTTGTTTTTAGACACTTATAGTCAGATTCTATCTGGATTGCGAGTTCAAT